>JANAWD010000155.1:0-72035 GCA_027627245.1 Meripilus lineatus | reverse complement strand
GGGGGGCGGGGAAACGCCGGAGTGGGGGAGTCTCGCTTAGGCAGGGTGGGTGCCTGCCTTCCCGCCCCTGTCGGGGCGGGGCAGGGGGGATAGGGTTTTGGAGCCTAAATTTTCTGACATAAAAGTGATAAATATCTAGTACTTTGTGTATCCTCCTTTAGCTCTAATGACTGCTGCAATTCTCCTAGGCATACTTTCAATCAATTTCTGACACACCTCCTTAGGAATCTTCTCCCATTCTACCTCTGTTCTCCTCTATAGCTCCTTTACCCCTCCTGCTGGTTCTTCATACTCTCTAAGCCTTTGTTTGAGGTGATACCAGAGATATTCAATTGGATTGAGGTCTGGTGATTGTGCAGGCCAGCTAAGGACCTCCATTCCCTAGTCTTGGAACCATTTTTTGGCTCTTTTGCATGTGTGCTTGGGGTCATTGTCCTGCTGGAAGATAATATCACCTACGTCTTTATCCCAATATTCCAGAGAATCCATGAGTTCATCCCCCAGAATTAACTCATAAAACTCCCCATCCATCTTCCCCTCAATTCTGCATGCATAGCCAATACCCTCCCATCCCATACATCCCCACAACATCAAATTTCCCCCTCCAAACTTCACTGTCCCTTCCACCAGCCTATCACTCAAGCTCTCTCCAACTTGTTTCCACACATATCTCTTTCTATCTGACCCCAAACGATTGATTTTATTTTCATCACTCCAAACAACCTTCTTCCAGTCCTCCATTGTCCACTCTTTATACCTCTCAGCAAACTGGAGTCTAGCCTGCCGGTGACGAGGCTTGAGTTGAGGACATTTCTTCTTCACTACTGCCTTCCACCCAAATCCCTTCAACTTTCTCCTGAGGGTTGTTGCAGAGATAGTCTGAGAGTTCATGTTGGAAATAATTTTAGCTGCCTGAACAGCATTTTCAACCTTTTCTCTATGAAAAAGCTAAGTAGCATAGACAACCTGGGAGGGGGAAAGCTTGGATGGGCGACCACCTTTCTATCTTGGAAGGTCTGGGCAGTGCTTAGACCTCACTCTATACTGATGGTAGAGAGTGAATGACCAGTTTTCTTCTGAATCTTAGCTTCAGAAAGACCAGAGTGAAGAAGAGAAAGGATAAGAGTAGATTGAGCAGCAGAGATCTTCTTCATAGTTGGGGATCAAAGTTTGTTGATGGAAAATGATGGTGGTTCAGGCCTTACTATATCCTCCTAGAAGGAAGTCACATGATTTTGTTGAATTTTGATCAACAACTATCCAGATCATGTGACAATTCATCAGTTTATTTCTTCAGAAATTTAGACTCCAAAACCCTTTCAATGAGTAGCCATTGTTGTTCAATGTGTGGGAAAATCAGAATCAATCGTGGGAACTTGAAATCGTGGGAAATAAAAGTATACATAGTACACTATTTTCACAAATAATTTCAGAATTATATATATTTTATTTACCTTTTAATCTGGCAATCCTTCCGAGACAAGGAAACATNGAAAGGGTTTTGGAGCCCACTGTATATATATTTTAGTTGTCTTCTAATCTGGCAATCCTTCCAAGACAAGAAAACATTGAAAGGATTTTGGAGCCCACTATATATCTATTATATTTCTAGATTCTATCATCTTATCTAAGTATCTATACTAAATAGAAAGATTGTATAAGATCTTAAATAAAGTTTCTTCTTTAAGATCTTTTCTTTATTCCAAGTTTCAAGTTCATTTTATCCATTCTATAAGAAAACAATAATAAAGGCATAAATTCATGATTGTCTTCTAGGTTTAAAAAAAATTGTTCAAATTTAATACCAAATAAGCCTTTAGATTTATTTTTAATCTCATAAAGTAATTCCTCTGAATGACGATGCCAGATAGGTTTCTGTGGAGAAATCTCTGTATCTGTACTTGATGGAGAGGATATAAAGGACATTGGTAATTTCTGTTGATCTAATTCAGATATATAGAGCTTCTAATAATAGTATTTTAAAAGACCTTTGATAAAGACATAAAAGATTAGTATGATAAGACTTACATTCTCAACATTTGAAGATTTTACTAAAGTATCACTGATCTCTTGATCAAAAGAGATAATTATTGCCTTGATTTTATTTGTAGAAGATCCAGTATAAAAGTGAACATATGTTGAAGAATTTTGGCAAGATGTCTCAAGACACCCTGAAATTTCTTGAATAAATAGTACATTGAAAGAAAGAACTAGAATACCTACAGATATTATATTTTTCCTGAAATTCCCATCTCCAATAAATAGTTCCTAGGATAGACTGGTGAGACTCCCATATATGCTTTGCAGCTTCTGCAATTTTCATTGCATCAGAGTAGCTGAGAGAAATGGGTATACACTGTTTTTTGTTAAAACTTTGATTTATGATGAGTGAAGAAGCCCAAAAGATAGGCGCAATGTAGTTTGAAGAGCAATCAACAAGATTCAACCGAGACAATTGCAATGATGTCCCTTTGAACAGGGGTCTTAATTGTAATGGGGTAGAATCTTTCCAGAATAATCCTTGAAGAGTTGCTCTCTTGAGTTTTGATAATGCACGAAGAATTCTGTGAATATCATCAATGCTGCTAAATCTGTACTGAGAAAGATATATGTCATTAATTGCCCTGAACTGAGACAGAGCAGTAAGAAGAGTGGGATGAATCCGGAATGTACTACTTTCTATTCCTTGTGGACCAGACAAGCAGAGTTCCTTAAGCTGTGATAATCGTCGGGACGCAAGAAAAACAGAGGACACGATTCGTTCTGCAGGGTTTCGTTCTTGAATACTGAGCCCACGGATATGAGATGCCACAGTCTCGTTTGTTCGTAGGATCTTCTGCAATGTCCGGTACTGAGCTAACCCAGAAATCTTGATCTTGATGTAGATACACTTCATAGCAACTTTGTACCAAGCACGGGATGTTAGTGCACAGGCAAGAAGAGTTGGAACATCTGGCCACTGCAAGGGTTTGGCTGGGACGAGGCCCTTGATGAACTCTTCTTGAACCTCGAGAGGTATTCGGTGAGAGGCAGGCACCGGGAGACGCTTCACTGGCTCTACTGGCACTTGACGAAAGTATATCATGTCAGGTTTGATGACGACGGGCAAGAATGCCACACATCCTGCTTGAATTCCAAGCATGCTGTTCGAGTCTTGGTTGATCGTTTGCGAGAAGAGGTTGAGATGTTGTGTTGCGAGAGGAATGGGGGAAAGAGAGAATGGGCGACATCGAGAGTTATAAGTAACCGCCAGGGTACTTGGAATCCTAGTAGAAGGATTGGTGTAGTTGGAACGGCCTTAGGGGCAGGACGCACAGCCTTACGGATGATCAGAGAAAAGACGATATTCTCATCCATTGAACTGCAGGCCTCTGCGATTTCAACACAACGCGACAATACCATCGTTCTCCGTCGTTGAGGCATATCAATTTGCTGATGCTACAAAACGAGGCGGAGGACACGAAGATATCGATCGAACACAACCACGGAAGCCTTGACGCATCATTTGCGAAGCCAGAGAGTAGTTGTAACGGTGGTACGAGGATCGGAACAGCCTCGAGGTCGATTAGGGATAATTCTATTGACGGTATCTTATTACAAAAATGACTACAAGCCCTCTTCATACAACTTTCTACAGAGCGCGACATAAAATCTCTCTAAGTCAGCCTTTGAAGCAATATCACTCTTTGCGGGGGGCATCTTTTCTTGTTGTTGCTGTTGCTGCTGCTGCGGGGGCGGAGAACGGGAAGGAACTTGTTCCACGATCCAATCAAACACGGCTGACAGCTTGTCCGTAGAAGCCCTCACAACATCGTCTGCGAAAAAGGACGAATCGGCAGGTTGTGGTGACGGACGTGGAGCAGGACGAGGTACAGGGGCATTTGACTTTTTCTCCTCTCGCTTCCATGCCTTTACAAACTTTGCCCAATCACCGAGGGACCAAGCGTCGTCTGAATCTGTCGGGACGGAATCGTCTGGGTCAGAGACGGAGGTTGACAACTCTACACCTGATTCGAGGCCGCCTGCGCCACGAAGGGACCAGTGGTCGCATTCTTCCATCGTTCCTAGGAATTCACCCCATCTGGCGCTCTGGAGGGTGACGAGGCCATCGTTTCCCCATAGCTCGTGGTCGGGGATGCCTGCGAGGATGAGGGACGAATGCTTCTCGGAGAGAGATGCCCTGTGAGCCTCTTCAAAGTCGTCGAGGACCATCTTGGGCAGCCAAAGGGGGTGCCAGATGTTCATGGAGGATATGCGACCAGCGACGGAGAAGTATTTGACGGAAGGATCGTTTGGAGTCGCAGGATTGAAGACGGACTTGAGGTAATGGGTTGTGAGATTTGCGTAGGCGGGCGAGTCGAGAAGGGAAAGAAGGAGGGTGGTAAAGGAGGAGGGAAGGGATGAGAGGGAGAGTGTGTATCCCTTTGACTGGGACGGAGGTTCGCCTTCTGGAAGATCCGGATGTGCGCTATGACGGATAGCCTCTCTCGCGACGTTGAAGACTTCTTCCTTTGTCCTTAGGTTACCAAGACCGAGCTTGTCCTGTTGTAAGGTTAACAAAAGAGCCGCCATGACAATGAAGAAGACATGCCTTGCACCAATCCATGAAGGGACTGCCTTGATGTGGGGTTCCAATTGTTGTGAGGGAGATGGGAACGTATTCTGTTGGCTTCAAGTGTGTGATAAGGTAGCGACAGTCGAGACCGCCCATGGAATGAGCAATGAAATTGACGGCTCTTCCCCTTGCGTGTTTCTGGAGGAGTCTGTCCATGCTCTCTGAACGGGCGGCGATAGAGCCGGTGCTGAGAAGAAAACGTGTGAGCGGGAAGGGTCAAACTGGGGAGGGTTGGGGACGCACCTTGGAACGCCTGTGACGATGACCTCTGCGCCTACCCTCTTGCGGAGAACGTTGAGTACATTTGCCCAATAATGCGTCCTGAGTTTTGGAAAGGATGAGGGTCCGCGTACATCGAAACCGTATAGACCTGGAGCGGTGATGAGAGATGGTTGGGATGTAAAAGTATTGGGGTGGACGCACCGTGACAGAGGACGATGGGGTATCGAGGCTTGCGAACTGGATCAAAGAGGGCAGGGTGGGAGAGGAGACGATGCAAGGGATCCTGGGGGCGAGGAGGAGAAGAAGTGTCCCTGGGAGGAGACGGCGGGGGCGGGATGTCTGGAATGTCGTCCTGGGACGCTGAGAGCGAGCCACCGCCATGAAGAGATATCGAGAGGCCCGAGGACGATGATCCGCTTATCCAGGGAAGCCAGGTGAGAGGTCTGAAGGTCGCCCAAGCGTGCGCAGGACAAGCGGTGGGTCGATCCGAGTCTGCATTGCGTGCTTGTCTGTAGAGGAGGTAGTGGTGGGATATTGAGAGGGTTGATACTACGTTTACGAGTCTGCGAAAGAGGACGATGACAGGAGTCGGGCACCAGAGGCTTTGCATCGTGCATGCATATCGCCCAGTCGCCGCCGTTGTCGTTGTCGTAAGAGGTCAAAGCGGTGGCACGGTACAAGGGGCTATTGTTTATGCAGTGCGCGGGTGGCCATAAAAGGCGACAAGAGGTAAGCCACTTGCTTTCATTCCACCATCGTCCTTTGTTCTCCTCTCCCTTAAGAACCCATGTTTCCTACCAACATCACCTACTACTACTGCTCCCAAGATCCCTCCATGATCGCCTCAACCTCCACCAGTCCCACCCTGGCTGAATCCGAGCCCCATCATATCCCACACAAACCCTACTCTCACTCGGTCGATGGCGTAAAGTCCTGGCTCACTGCTCTCAACCCAGATCCCCTGGTACCTCTTCACAAGCACAGAGAACCCGACTTTAACCAGCACGAACATCCCACTCAATATGTGCCGACTGTCATCCGCAGGAGGGCCATAGCGGACCCCAACTCTTGTCAACTCGATCACTTGGGCCTCTCACGCAACCACCCTTGGACGGCTCGTTTCCGTGCAGGCTCGGTCCTCAAAGATCACAATATCAGGGCTTCCTATGCTTCAGACCTCGTCATGTCCGGCCCTTGGGATCCCTCAATCGTCTCGGAGCTCGCCGCAAAGTTCTGCGAACGCGTAACACAGGGCCTCAATGAACCAATGGTCGACAACGTCGCCCTCTTTGCAAGGGAGGTTTATGATGCTTTCATCTCAATAATGGGTCATACTCCCGCAAGCTTTTTTGAGAACCAGCTCCGCCACTGTATCCTCACAGAGTTCCGCGCCTGGTGGCTTCATGTCCGTCCCTTCCTCCGCTTCCACCTGTCCGCCTTCTCACTTCTTTTCACAGAAATTGCCTTCTGCCATTGTTCAAATTTCCTTTCATTCCCCTTCTCCGCCCCACGCCCCTCCCCTTAATCTCTTCCATTCAGCCCTTGGCGTCGCAACTTTCATCGGACGACTCTTTCATGTCGGCCTCGTTTCAGCTTCTTTCGTCCTCTTGTGTTTGCATATCCTTGTAGACAACCTCTCCGTCATTGAAGAGCTATCTGCAATACATGCCATCATATCTCACGCAAACGAGTCCCTCTACAAACGTGTTCGCATGAGAGATTTCCTAGACATCCTTGACAAAAAAGTAGCAAAAATGTCCCCCACTTCCTCGGTCACATTCCAGGCAGATGTCTCCCATGACATTGCTTGCCATGTACAGGTCCGTTTTCCCAACGTCTCTCGCTCTTATCAATTACTCATCCCCTTTTGTGCAGAACATCAAGGACATCATTCAGCAGTGGGCCAACATCGCTGACACTCCCACTCCCTCAGAGGCTTCAGACGCAGCCACTTTCTACTCGGAAGAGGCCCCTGAAATCCCTCCTCCCACTCCAGAGCAGCTTCCCATCCCCCCTCTGGAACAACCAGCTGGTAAGTCCGTCGCGCTCCCGTCCTCATTCATACAATCTCACACATTCCTCTAGTTTCGCCCATCATGGAGCCTTGCAGGACCATCGTTGCTCCCCCTGCCACGAGGAAGCGTTGGGCTGACGTAGTAAAGGCTTAAGCCTCCCACATTGTTTTCCGTTGTCTCTTGCAATACAATACTCGCTTTATCATCCCATGACGACCGACCTGAAAGAAGAATAGCATAATTGTACATCTTGTTAAATCTTGTTACATTCGCACAGGCCCTCATGCCTCGGGGACATGCGTCTTGATCCAAGCCACCGTCTCCTCCGTCGCATTCAACAACGGGTCCAATCTTGGCAATCTCCAGCTCTCATGCACTCCATCCTCCAGTTTCAACAGCGATATCGCAGCGAGCGAGAGGTAAGTATGATAAGGATCTCCGAAATCAAACTTTATGAGCACATGTACGAACCAGCAACAAAGTAACAACCAATACCTGGCCGATTCCCCGGGGCTTTTGCGATCCCTCCAAACTTGAATTGGCATTTGGACAGGAAACTTGCAACCGCCGCGGAGTCTGCGAGATCGCCCACTCCCAAGATCTGACACTTGATAGTAGAACGGCCCCGTGGTTGGTGGAGATAGGAGATACTCACCTCGAGGGAGGCACCACACCAGAAACAATAACACGCGTCTGCTATCTTGTTCGATCGTCCACTAAACCCGCCCGACGACGTCTGGTTCTGTAGCAAAAACCTAATCGTCCGTTCGCGTTCCTCTGCTGTCATTCGTGGACTCGAAGAAGGCGGGGGCGCAAGGTAGAGCGATGCGAGTGCACAATACGTCGTCCCAGCTACAAATGTCCTCAGCTACCGAACCAAGTCAATCCAGAGAGACATACCCAAGGCCTCCCCGGTCGGCTGTTGACCATACCCACCTTCGTAGCTCTACGCACAATCAGAAAAGAGAAAAAAAGGAGGAGAAACTCGGCGAGGAGCGACAAACACTACACTGTTGGATGAATGCCACGGCACGGTCGACGTCCACCCCGGACCAATCATTCAGCATGCTACTGATGGCGAATGCGCAGTATATTTGACGAAGATCAGAGTCTCCACCATTTGGGAATGACATGAAACTGCGAGAGCCATGAAAGGGGGTGAGCCTCGGAGAAAGACACTCAGAGTATTATGTGCATTCAGACCTGCCGTCTTCTCGTTGACATGATTTGAGAAACTGAATGACCCCAGGACGGTCGAGTTGTTTGAGATCGTCCCTCAGGATGGCAAGAGATAGAATGGCGGTGTAGGTCATGATGAGATGAGGGACATCGTGGTCCGAGAAGTCTTCGGATCCCTGCAACGCATCCACAGAATATCAGACACACTTCAAAGCAACCAACACGGACGTACCCAATCACTGACAAACGACGGAGTCATGTATGAACTCGGTCTGAATCCAGTGCCATACTTCCCACCTACAGTCGCACAACACTCACGCGATCAGAAACAATGACAAGGACAGGGTGAACATACTTTGTTGCTGACTCCACAACCATTCTCTCCACCCTTCTGCCTCGTCCGGTCTAATCTTCGTACTCACAAGTCCAAGGATATCAAGCGTTCCGAGGCAATAGAACCCGACCGCGAGTCTGGGAAGTTACGTCGTTAATCTCATCTTATCGTGTGTGCCTGAGATTCGCATAGAGGGGTCACCTTGATGCATCGGCTTCGAGTTGGGAAGACGGCAGACCGGAGAGACATCGATTGCAGTGGGCTGCATGGCCGGTCTTTGAGAGTTGAGGAAGATCACCAAGTTCAAGTTGGGCAGAGGACATGATCGTCGTGGATTGAGTTCGTCGTCGGCCACCTCGGACCAATCCCGACTCCGAGCACGATCAAGCACCGCCCTCTCTGTAGATTCTCACTGTTCAACAAATACAGTACCCCCGTCTACGTAGTAATTGCGTGAATGAACCTTATTCTCCTTTGTTCGCGTCCGAGGCTATTGATATTTCTTGATCTCAGTGAACATGTGGTAGGTCATTATTCTGATGAGGAGGTTCTCTCAATATATCTGAGTTACGAATAACCCCACTCGGTGTGTTCTTGGAGACTCGTCCGACCATGGCTTCCATGATACTCGCCCCTTATTGATCAAACATCATGCCGTCACCCGCAATACAACATATCCTCGGGAATTGACCATCTGACTCCCCATCCTTTGTTTGGCCGGTAGCTATTGCCCAAGTACCCCCTGTATGCCATGCAGCCGCTATACTTTGACCAACACAACAACACGAGGTGTGGACTCTGGAAGATTGCCCTTCTACTTGGAAATCTCCGGTTCTGTCTTTCCATCAGAAAGCACAACGGGGATTTACGTTGTAGTTCTCCGGTGGTGAGATAGGATGAGCGTGAATTCAGGGTCTTGCGGTGCACACCAGGTGTTTGAGACCATGCCATGCTTCGTGGTCACTCATCGATGGTACAGAATCATACCCTCGTATGGTGGCCTCTCCTTGCGTTCTCCGATCATCGATGAAATCTGGATTAAAAAGTCTAGGTACTAAAAGTCAGAATACTATCTCGAATCTTGAGCTTAACGCTACGATCAGCGGTCCACTCAAACTTGACCAACTCAAGCGTGGCAGCCAAGGGCATATCGGCTAAAATATATGAGTGATGAGGATCCAGCAGAAACAAAGAGAGAAAGCGACAGAACCTTCGTCTCCAACGTTGAAGCTGAGCGTCTTGTAGGGCTCAGATCCTCCATGTCCTTGCCTCGGCGGTGCTCCTGGATTGAAGAAGCTGCTGAAACTCGAGCCCACTTTCCAGACCAGCACGACGCTTTCCTCCAATGACAACGTCACAAGGCGGCGGCCATCAGGAGAGAAACTGCATGCCGTCGTCCTCCGTTTGTGACCCTCGAGCACGTATAATCTTGTGGCAGTCTTGAGATCGTACATGACTACAGCGCCCTCACTTGTTCCCACTGCCAATCGTTGCGTTCCCATGTGGAAATCCACGGTCGGAAAACTATGAAACAATGAGGATTCAGCAGGAGTAATAATCAAGGGATAGTCGTCTCTCACCTCTGAACAATATGTCCGAGGATTTCTGTAGCAGAATCGAGGACAGCCTCTCGGCTAGCGGTCGAGTTTGGATCCAATGATTTGACCACAGCTTCCACCAATCGTGGTAAATTGCTGTACAGCACCAATGGTTTCTTGAATTGATATCAGAAAAAGACGCGACAAGATATTTTGTTAGGATGACGCCTGACCTTTCGTATCAGAAAGATGACTAATTGAAGGACAGACTTGCGGTGTTGTAGGGTTTGCGGGTGGAGTATATCCATGGACAATGTCGTCATAAACAGCGGCGTATTTGTCGAGGCAATATGAAGAATCGCCGAACGAGCCTGTTGCCCAACATTCTGGACTGATATTGACTCTTTTTTCGACGTCGTCGCAAGGGTAAAAAGCGACCGTAACATCTGGACCGCATCGACGTGTTGTTGCCAGATTTGAAACCCTCGGGAGCACAGGTCAATGGCAAGCGCTCGATGTCCTGAACCCTCGTCACTGAGATATGTTGACACAGATCTCGCAACGTCCGTTAGACAGCTGTCCACCCATCGAGATGAACAAGGAGATCACAAGGACAAGATGACGTCACGCACTGAGTTGGAAGCAATGTATATCTCTCAATGGCGACGGAGCCACATATCAATAGTGACATGGCACATTCCAACGACTCGCTCCGTATTCTGGGGTGTAGGCAGGGCACTACAAGAAAGTTCAACAAAAAAGGAGGATATCCAAAAAGGCGACTGACGTTCTGTCCGCCACAAGTCCGTTATTTGCATGGCATCCTCATCTGATAGTCGCGCAACGCCGACATCGAATAGTCTACGCGCGGCATATCTCACAGAGCTCGCTTCGGCGTGTCAGAAAGCGTAGGCAAAGAATCAAATTTGACTCACAGTGAGACTCGATGCATTCTTTGGAGAGGGAAGAAAGCGCAGGAGGTTGATATTCATCACCGACAGTAGAGCCTATATGTGAGGTATAGAACGCAGTGACAATGTTGATATCGTTCGCTGGACCTAGAAGCAGATCTGAATTCGGGGATTCAACACATCAAGGTGGTCTTACCTCCTCCGAGCTGGGACAGATTGTCGAGAAATGTTACAATAGCCAAAGTCCTACACGCAGAGAGGGCTGGAGAAATTGCCCAGAATTTGTAAGAATTTGCATCGATCATGATAGACGTGGATTGTTGGCTTTCGAGTTGGAACTATTAGATCAGATGGTCACTGGACGGCGATCAACTTTACCTCGTGCGTCCGACAGGCAATTCTGACAGTGGAATCCCGAGTTTATCTCTACAGATGCGGTCCACGTCTTCATTCAAACCTGGAGTGAGAAGGACTGATAGCACCGCCTTGATTAACGCTATTGCCTCCTTCGTAGATACCGGAGGATCTCTCATGGGCGAGGGATCAGCGGAGCCCAGACAATGTACCAGAAGAGCTTCAAAATCAACCAGGAGTGTGGCAGCTATGACGGATTCGAATTGAGAAGACCGAAGTTGTGAGCAGGATCCATCACGCACCACCGTCGCCCGACTTGATTGTTGGTGAGAGGGTAGAGATCCCCGTTCCAGGGTCGAACTTTGGTTCTGCAGACCTATGGGATAATTCAATAACACGCCACAACAGAACACCGGCGTGAACCGTACCACTGGATCCATCCACCAGATTTTACCATGTCGTCTGCCTTGTCGGCTCCCATCGACCGCCAAAACTCTCGAGTCTTGATATCCCAAAGACGAGTGCGGTTGTCACTGTAGTACAAGAGTAGGTTGTCCTCTCCTAGACAGACCCGTGTCAACGGTGCAACAGAGGCTGGGATCATGAACAGTCTGAAATAGTCTCGTCATAAACGCTAGAGAAAGTAACAATGAGCGATACCCACAGTTGGAACCCGTCGATAGCAATCACGGCAATCGTCCCGTCCTCCGAAACACATAGAGCGCACCCACGCAAACGGCCTTCCTTGACATCTATCACAAGCGCGAGTGGGAGAGTAAAAACAGTCCATCTTGCTAAGAGTTTAAGGGTTCTAAATGGAAGGATTGAGTGGTAAAACAAGAGAGCCGGAAAGGCCACGCACATCAGGGACCATACAGCCACAGAGCCATCATCGGCACCTCCCATGAGGAGCTTCTCTCCCGTCCTCACATTCTGCAGAGACTGTAACCCTAAGACAGACCCTGATAGAGGGATATCAGAGACAGAGTCGGGTGACCACCTTGTATCCTTTGTCATGAACCTCGTGAGAGAGGTCCGAGATACTGACCCAGTGCCTGGATCTCCAGGTGAACCGGCCGCTTGCAGTTAAGGTGGACAGATGGACGCACTGAAGCCCAAAACAAGTACATGCAAGTCAACGGGAAGAAGTGCTGTGACTCGAGATGTAGTAGCGTTCGCATCTTTCCGGGGGGATCTCCATAACGTTTCTGTGATTATCTCCTCGGTGAGAAGTCTGCTATCCTTCAATGCAATTCGATTGTTCTTTTCGGTATTAAGGGTGAGCAAGTGCCCTGCGGATGTCAGAAAGCAAGCGTCATTAGGTGGAGTGACGCAAGATCTCAGAAGACGGGGCCTGTTCATATCAATCAGCGCCCCAGTTGGTCAAATGCCATGTACGTAGACGGACCGAAGAGTGTGAGGCTCGGAAACACCATTGTCGTTGTCCTTATGTTCGACCAATCGAAACACATCCAGTCGAGTCTAACCGTAACATGAGAGACAGCCAAAGGGAAGAACAAGGGTACCCACCCGAGATACTACCACGTAACGATCCTCCGTGATCCATTTGACGTCACAGATCCCGCAAGTATGGTCTTTGAAGACACTACGAAGGGAGTCGTGACTAGAGTCGAATACCTGGCACCGAGAGTGAACATCAGAGCTCCAAGAGGGAAAGAAATACCCACAATAAGCTCTTCGGGCGTCCATGCGAGACACCGCGATCCTCGAGTGGACGGGAACGCTGTAACGCCACATAAAGAGCCATCCAGTGCGAGAGAACCAAGGTCGATGTCGTCACGAAAGAGAAGAAGGTCTGATTTTGATGACCGTTTGGACTCGTCGACGATGTGATCGGTGGATCGAGACATGAGGGCTTTGGCTGGGTTTAAGAGAGGCAAATGAATGGATGAATCTGTATCTGCAGGCTCTTCATACGACGGTTCGGCACTCTGCAGCTCCCCTTGCCGAAGAACAACGCGACCTGAAGCCGAGACGCACAAGATTTCAACATGGCCTGTGCAAAGAGTGAAGGTCAGCCATGATACATTCACAAATTTGGAGGTCAAACGCACCAAGAGGCGATACGCGACAAATGACACCCTCGGGTGCTCCATTGATAGACCAATCTCCGACGGGTATAATGGAGGGGGTATTTGCGGCGTTTCCGTGTGGAGAAATAAGGTCGTAAGCAATGAGACGAGTGAGCTCTCCACCATCCCCGAGGGAGGATTCTGTCGATTGAACGGTTGTAGTAGTGAACTCTGCACCTGCTGTTGCCAGAATGATTTGGCGCTAAAAACAGTGTTGAATACGAGGGCTTTGAGGAATCAAAAATAGAACGCACGTTGTCGATCTGTAAAACATCAAGGGACTTCCAATGCCAGAGAATTGGAGACTTTGACCTAGCTGTGCCATTTGCAAAGTGCAGGTGAGAATCCTCATTCGGGGNNACAGTCGCGANACAAGAGCCATNTACAGAACGAATACANAGCCAAGCCCCTTGTCAACACCACTGAGCNCTTGCATCTACCGGAGTTGATAGCAACTTACCCCCTTTGATAGAGGACACAAAAATAGACGTGGATGAATGTACGGGAAGTATCGGCNCTCAACTGAGCAGCCTGCTCTCGTCCAGGGCGGAAAAATATGCAGAGCAGGAGTCCAGGGAATAGTCTGATCATCGTCTGTTACAATGGTGGAGAATACGCCGGGTGAAGGAGGGGACGACAAGGTAGACGGGGAAGACGAGGGAGAGCGGAGGGATGATCGTGATTCAACTACGATTTTTGACGATGTTTCGGGCAGTGAGACCTTGTCGTCTAAATGTGAGTGGACATCAGGAAGCGGAGGAGGCTTGGTTGGCTTGTCTCTGTGGCCCCTGCCCTTGAGCATGCCCTTGAGACGGTCCGGTTCGTCATCAAAGTCGACATAATTCTTGGGTGCTTCTACTTGTTCAGCCGAAACGCCGGAAACGACGCGAGTTCTTGTCAATTGCATTGGTGAGAAGGAAGATGACTTTGTGGAGGAGGGAGACGCTGAACGATGACGATGTCCAACGCCAAGGTGCCGACTAGACTTTGTCAATGGAAACATATCTGCTCTCTCAGAAATAGATGGACGCAGACTAGTTGCACTGAATCTTCTCTTGCGAGATTGCTGATGAAGGACGTATAGAGTTCCATCGGTGCAACCCACGACGATGTCGTGAAGAGGGGAATCGGAGTCTCCGCCGCCGGCTGCAGGAGATATTGGCCAGGCAGAGACTTTTGCAGGTCCTGAATCTCTGAATGTGTCCAAGAGGTCTTGTGAGTTGGTAGGAAATGATATCGACAATGTAGAGGACATTGGGTGGACCAGGATATGATGGCGGCGACCTGGATATTGGTGAAGGGCGTCAGAAGTCCTAACGAAAGTTCAAACGAGGAAGAATTCTGCTGAAGGACGGCGTACATACTTTATGAACTCCCCACCTCTCAGTCCAAACGACCTGCCAGAACTTTCGGGAGCGGCGAGCAAGTTGCAAGTGCAGACTTGAAGCTTGAAGCTTGAAGGAGCCTCGCTCCAAAACCGGCACCATCGGGTCAATTCCAAGTATGGTTAGACGTTCCCACGGCCACTGATCAGACCGAAATGCTGGTGCTCTTTGTTCGTCCATCGTTCACGAACCCTTTCCTTTGAACGCTATGTGAATATCTCCAAGTATGACCGTTTCGCCTTACCGCATCTCATCGAGTCATGTCGGACGGTGATTAAAGTGTACTTGAAAACCGTTTACAGTGCATCGCTTTACTTGCCACGATATTCTTTTCACCGAGTCGACCTCACTCTCTCTCGGGGCAGTGTCACTTTTCATTATATACCCCCAGCAGAAGGATTTCTTGTATATAACAGTCTCCGTTTCTTTCCATGAATCTATTATACCTCATGATCTTTTCCTGTACCCCATATGACTTCCCTCACTTCACAACATTTTCCATGCCAGACTTCATTCAACTTCAGTCCAACTACGATACCTCCTCAGGGTACTAATCAAGCAGAGGAGCGATCATCACATCCCACTTTTAGTTCCGGCTTGATTGCCCTCACCGCAATATTATCTACAGGCAAGCTCTATCATCTTGATGTCCCAGTGTTAATCGAACCCTTCTTTAGTAGCGCTTTTTACCCTTCTTGCCATTGTCATTCCCCGTCTTTCTCCTTCATTTGCCAGAAGAATACGCAGCAACCCATTCCCTTGGATGAACCCTCTTTTCCCCTCCTGGATCTTTCCTCAGGATCCTGGCGGCCAACATCACGAACCAGGCATCGGTCTCCACGCTCACGCTAACCCCAATACCAATCATGACCGCCATCCTACCGTCGGCGTTATGCCTACGAATCAAACCCAAGATCATTGACCGTAGGTACACAAACCAATATTGGCTCTACATTAATACGCAACCCTCCGCTCACCAGGTCTTGCATTCGAAGGGCATCGGGTATCAGGATACCTCTAATATCTCAGATACGATGACATCATCCAACGCCAAAGAGTAGAGGGTATGACAATCAAGCTAGGAAATTATGTCGTATCTCCTATGATTTACTTGGTCGAGTCGAGAGATTAATGTTGGTGTCATTTATTCCGGCCTCCAAAATTCTCTCGAAACTTGTGAAGCCATGCGACCCAGATACGCTATTCGGTTACGAGATTGAAGTCCAGTTCCGTAAGATCGGCCGATCTGATCATCCGATCGTTCTCCAAACCACTGGGATCATGCAATGTCGTCATTCCGATGCTTACCTCCTCAGTTCTCTCTCTCCCTCCCTTCTGCGCATCAAAACGCCGCAATTTATTGCAGACATGTGGCCCCGACCCACGATGTTGTGGGTTCTATCGCATATAACATAACGATAACGGTTGGTCTTCCAGTCACATCAAGGCTGAGTCCATTGCTATATGACCAACGCGACATATGTGAATTTCTGTCTGAACCATTCATCTGGCAATGTCTATGTACGTCTTGTCATTTCTACTGGTCACTTTGACTCCCCAAAGTCTGTTGAGGATCTGAGAACGTTCTCATGAAATATCGCTGGACAGTGACTAGAAATCCCCCTGGTGATATGAGGGTATGTTTCCCATGGCCAAGGACGATGTTGAATAGTTTAGGAAGTCCTTGCGTGGACTTGAATGGAAGGCGGAGATACGGCGATGTTCCCCGCGAGAACACCAAGTGGAACCCGTGCACCGTTTCCGTGCATTGGAGGTCTAGCTGAATTCCACTTTACGAGGCGAGTGCGCCATTCTTTCAACACCTACCGCTCTAAATCCGAAGCTACAGTATGTTTAAATGCGTTATTCGACATAGGCGCAATCGAAACTATACCCTCGATTTTTGGTCGAAGGTGCCATGCCTCTCTTGTACTATCCCAGCGAGGGCTCCACAAAAAGGGTCGTCGCTCAGCGGCAATCTCATGAGGTGGTATCGCCTCATGTTGCTACTGCAACTGTGGTGGGAATGGTCCTGGGAGTATGTGAGTACTACTACCATCATGTTGAAATAAGATTTACCTAAAGGACCCTCTCCGAAGTGTGCCTCTTCACCATTGTTCTTGTGTACCAAATACTTCCTCGAAAGCCAAAACGGAACCCACGATCAAAACCTCTCACCCTCACTGGACGACGGCGGCCACACGGACCATTGCGCACGACCTTCGATCGACTCTTCCCGTTTCACAAAGCTTCGCGCCCACCACCTTCATTAAATCCCCCCGATGGGTCTTCCTCGGCCTCACTCAGGCGGAAGTTCGTCCGTCCCTTCCACCTTCCCTCAGAACGAGAAAATCGTCGAAAAAACATTCGAGACAAGTTCTCGACATCACTTCGACTCAAAGTCGATATTCCTCGAACCAGCAAATTCAACCTTCCACCACTCTCTTCGTATATCCCCACATCGAGAAAGCTATATACTCATCTCGATGACAAGGACGAGTTTATAAATCAACCAGCCTGCCCCAGATCGGCGGTTCTCTCCCCATGGTCACTCTCTGAATCCGATTACCCTGACACAGCCCCACTCATACCTCAGGAACAGCTTGATTCTCTGTTACCACCGCCTCGAGTATACGTTCCTGAAACTCCCACACGACCCGGCGGGCGCGGGTACAGGGGAGAACCGATCATCCATCGACCTTCGAGTGTGGAGACGTTAGCAAGCTTCATTGATCCATTTGTCGATGAACCCAAGGAACCCTTGGATGAATTGCGCGATGTCGTGGTTAGGATCGCGAGAGATCATAGGACAGACCTGGATAGGAGCGTTTTTGTCATTGGGGACGAGTGGGATTCGAGTAGTGATGTGAGTGACGACGCGAGCTTTGAGGGAATCAAGCTTTCATGAGTCGTTGCTGTCGAGGTTTTGGAGTAAGTTATTCTTAATGGGAGCTATAAGGATACTGTATATTTACACGTCGGTGGAGTTTTGTACGAGTAACCAAATAGCATGGAGGTACAGACTCGACCTTCAATATACATCGAGTTTTCTACCAGTTGGCAAAGCACACCCATTTATCAGACATTCGATGCTACACGTGGAACCCTAATATTACAACTCGATTTCCACGATCACGTCACTTCCCGCTTAGACGAAACAGGATGACAGTCAGGTCATCGTTTCGAATGTGTGATCCTCGAGGCAATAAGGCCGAGAACATATTTCTGGAATACTATGAAGAAGATTAACCTGTGCACCTGCCGTTATACGAGGTGTGGAACGCGCATGTACAAGTCACCATCGGCGACACAGCCAACCCCAATGCCATCCTTTGTCATGATTTACCTGAAAAGAAGAGGAAGTTAAAAGGCTCGCTTTGATACGCTCGATCCTTCACACCAGCTCGAGTTCACGATACCTATGAGCACAACAAAAAGCGCTCCAAGCGATGTGACCCCATACCAGGGTTCTCAGCCTCCCAGCACTTCTCTCGGTGATGAGGCTCAGATCAGCACCAAAACAATACAAGGCATCGTGATAGGGTTGTGTAAGTCGTCGTACGCCCCTGCGTTTGTTGTTACTTATCTGATTTCAACGTAACAAAGTGATTGTAGGGGTGGTAATCGTAGGAATGTGTGTAGCCTCCGGAAAACGATTATCTCTGCTTCTCTGCGGCAGTAAGTACTTGCAGAGAGTTCCTCAATACCCTGCATAGGCTCACCTACTGCAGGAAACCGTGCGCGAGTAGAGGCGCCGACACCAGGAGATCATGTTGAGCTCGGAACAATGCCAACGGCCCTAAACCGTGCTCCGATCCCCCAGATAGACATCGAAGAGGAGAGTGACAATGAACCATTACCGGCTTACACTGCTCCTGGGCTTCCACCCCCCGCGTATTTCGCTTGAAGGCTACTTCGCACAAGCCGATTCGCGATATCATTGGGATTTGATACCCAACGAGGACTTTTAAAGAGAATCGGACACATATAACAGATAAAACATACCATATAATGTGACTTGAATAAGGTGAAGCCGTGTAGGAGGAGCTAGGCATGCTTGTGTTTGTATCGCGGCCCTCGCCACAGTCCTGAGTCTGGAGGTTTTCCTGTAGATCGGGTCATAGAGGCCTGGGGAGGGGTAGCATAAACCTTGTAACGCATGTTTTAATGGGGATATCATAGTAAGAAGAGGGAAAGCTGCGTATACTTGTGACAATCGAAACGTTGAATACTGCGGGGATAAAGCATGTATCTGCTGAATCCTTTCCCGATGGACAGGAATCAGAGTCGCTGAGCAACCTATATCGAGGCAAGGAGGTGAGCGATCAGTGAGAATTTGCTTAACGTGTGTATCAAGATGTTACGTGAGTATGCCATTCTTGAGAAATCAGACATTCAGTGCGAGAAATAGTGATAGATGGGCACGTGTGGTATCACCAAATTCTATGTAAGTCAATGCGTACGAAACATTAGGTCTATGTTGTCCCATGGCAGAGATCAAGTGTTCAGGACCCTATCCAGGAGTTGATTGAAACCTCCGCATGACTCTGCAACAACGCCCAGGCCTGGTCGATGTGTCTTTTCTCCGTTCTCACTGCACCCACCGCAAACCTGAGACAAAACATCCCATTTATGAGCGTCTGCGTGATGAGGATGTCGGGGCAAGCAGAGACGCGGGAGTAGAAGTCTCGATTGAGATCATCAAGCGATTTCTTGGACACCTGACTTGCCTGTTCCGCCGGAAGAGATGGGGGTTCCAGCCGGAAAACAGAAAGTGCGAAAGAAGGCTCGGTGATGAGTGTGAAGGGAGGACGGAGAAGAGAAACAAAATATTTGTTCAATGCTATGCCCTATTGAAAGAGTTTCAGAAAAGCATGGCTTGGAGGCTATCCAAGTCCATACCTGTCGTATGTGCTTGCGAAACCCTTCTTGACCATAGCTTCGAAGCACGAACCAGACTTTGAGTGACCGGAACCGACGCCCTAAGCCAAGATGCCAATTCCTGTAGTCAATGACTGTGCCTAGAAAGCAAGGTGGTTCAAATTCAGATCTTCTTTTCCACGACGTCGCCAGTATCTCCTCACCTTCGTCACCATGCTTCGAACGAAGAAATTCGGGGGTAATGTCCAGGGCGTCTGTCAGGTTCTTTCGATTCCGTACCCAAAGGGCAGATGCGTCGAAGTTGACCAAGCCCCACTAAGTGGGCACAAATAAGTCGACATGCGATGATTGAAAATATCGCAAGACCCCAACCTTGTGAAAATTTGTGCAAAACGAGTCGGCATAGGTATTAATGCTGTCCAACTGCACTGTGTCACGAAGTTCAGGGCAAGCCAAGGCAACTCCGGCCCAAGCAGCATCCACATGAAGCCAGATAGAACCATGGCTTTTCACTGAATAAAACCTGTCTCAGAAATCGCGGTTCTTTCTCTCACATGCCACGAAGTCCACCTACCAACTTGACCAATCTCGTCGAGGCGATCGATGGCACCCGAAGAAGTTGTACCAACGGTAGCCACTGCAGAGAAGTCGACTTAGTTCTTCATCACATGCCGAATAAAATTCTGATCCATGCTTCTCACCTATAATGAAAGGATGTTTGCCTCGCTTCGAATCCTCTTCCAGGGCCGTCAGAAGAGTGCTTCCTCTCAGGGCAAAATTATCTTCGACGGTGACTTTCAAGGCCCGACAACGAACCCCGAGGATCAACCCTGCCTTTTGCCCAAGAGAGTGGGTCTCAGTTGTTGTGTAAATCACTAAATCCTCATGTTTAATATGAGGGTGCTGTTTTACAAACACCGAACGGGCAGCCACAATGGAGACAAGTGCCGCATCAGAGGCCGTTGTCTACGGGAGAAAAGGTGGAGAAACGGTCAGGGTGATTAGATAGTAGAGACAGTGCCGGACCGCCAGAACGTCACAAGAATACATACCTGGATGACACCACCTCCGATTCCTGAGCTATTTAGGAAACATTCACTCAAACCAAACATCTTGGCAGCCCAATCCATCACAACTGCTTCTAGCTCGGTACATGCAGGGCTGCTGCTCCACTAGAATTCGCCCGTAGATTTAATATAAGGTACGTAAGTAAAGAGACCTTGGAGATGGACAAACGTTAAAGCCTGGATTGCACGTACTACTGGCATAAAGGTCTGCCAGCATTCCCTCAAACGTACAAGCTGTGGGAAAGTACGCGAAGAACGAGGGATGCTGCCAATGAGTCAATCCTTGCAATGGATGCGCATGATCAATGGAAGTAGGACATAGGGAAGAACTTCAGACACATACCCGGTATGATCAATTGTTGGTAGTCGTCAGCAATTTTCTCGAATACCTCGCCTGCTTCGGGGGCATTGGCTATTGAAGGATAAACAAACTGCGAATGAATTGAAGGGTAGATGTCATACGTACGAGGAAGAGCCTCCCTCAGGTACCCGGGCTGCACTTGAGAGGATACAGGTCGCTTTTCGAGACTGTAGTAATAGTCGCAAATACGATCGATGGCTTGATAACCCGCTTTACGAAACCTGTTGAGAGTTAGACAGGGATCCGAGAAGGAGATATAGATGGTTACTTACTGCTCAATATCCATTGCGATTGTGATGGCGACGCGTCACAATGGGAGAAAGACAGGTTGCAAGCAAGACCGAGTATTTTGAGGGGTCCATTCGGTGGAATGAGTAAGATAAAGAAATCAAGGTATGTTGATGTAAAGGCTGAATGGAATATCCGCCTCTCTCGGAATGCAGGTTGGATATATATACTCTAACTGATAAGATAAGATCTGAGGCGCCAAAAAGATTAGATTAGATCGACACCAGCATACGTGGCGGACCGCATCAATCGAAAACGGCTTGTATTCAAACCACATTTTCTCATTCGAACCAACGCAAACGTGAATACTTTCCTCAATAGCGTATGCTCTGGCCTTTCCTTATCGTATCATCTGCACTCTTGCTATGGATTCGTGCCGTCATCAATAAAATACGCAACGCAAATGCTCACAAACGACGGTCAATTCTTCAACGCCTTGGAGTGTCGAGGATAGACGAGACACAAATTGTAGGCTTCTTTCATCCCTATTGGTGAGTCATAGCCGCAACTTCAAAGGTCTCCAAAATGCTAAGAGTGTATAATTAGTGACGCAGGCGGAGGCGGAGAGAGGGTATTATGGACCGCGATTGCTCTACTACAACGTACCCAACCCGACGTTGTAAGCGTTGTATACAGCGGTGATACAAATGCAACCAAAGAAGAGATTATACACAGAGTTCAGGTGAGCGCACTATAGCAATTCATATAGGACACTGTCTCAATTCGCGTCCTTTTTCAGGCTCGCTTCGCAATTCAACTCTCGCCTTCGACACTTCACTTTGTGATGCTCAACTCTAGATACTTGGTAGAGGATTCCACTTGGCCTCGCTTCACAATCCTGGGACAAAGCATTGGTTCTGTGTTCCTCGCATGGGAAGCGATGCTAAAGTTGATACCTGATCTTTTCATCGGTATGCACAATATGTCTGTGCGTCGTCTGCCATCCTGATCCACTTGAGAAGATACGATGGGCTATGCCTTCAGCTTCCATGTCGTCTCCCTACTGGGAAACATCCCAGTTGGGGCCTATGTTCACTATCCTACCCTCAGCACCGATATGCTTGAGCGCGTCAAGTCCAGAAAGACGTGGCACACAAACTCAGATACTGTGTCTTCATCTTCAATCCTTAGCAGGGCAAAACTTTTGTGAGCCAATCCTCGGTTTTCAGGGGGTTTCCATTCTCACCTATATTGCAGTTATTATCGTGTTTTCATGTATTATTATTCTCTGTCCCTACGACAGGCTTCATTTCTCATGGTCAACTCCTCATGGACAAAGGGACACGTCGACACCATTCTGCAGCACTCTGACAGTTTACTAGATTTTCTCCATCTTTTACCGCCATTCCCTCTCTTGCGCTTCCTCTTGCGTAGGAAATCCCACAAACCCCCATCATCAGCTCGCATAGTATACCCACCTTGCGATACTCGCGAGATGACCAAGTTCCCTTTGGGACACCGTGAAAGGATCATTCTCAGTATCGCACAGTTCAGGTATGTATTCCGCATTCCCATTCTACCGCGAAGCTTACAAAGGCCCCAAGGCCAGAGAAGGATCACCCGATGCAGCTACGTTCCTTTCAGCGTTTCCTCCAGAAGTACCCCGAGTGTGCGTCCTCTGGGGATCAACCGGTGACTTTGGTGATGATTGGTGGCAGTCGAAACGCCGAAGATGCTGCCCGAGTTGAGGCTCTGAAGGCGATGGCGCGAGAAATGGATATTCATGTAAGTCCCAACGTTGGTAAACTTGGTCACAATCAATAATCCCTTTTTGTAAGGAAAACGTCAAATTCATTGTAAACACGCCCTATCCCGATATGTTGAAATGGCTGTCGAAAGCAAGCATCGGTTTGAGCACCATGGTCGATGAGCACTTTGGAATATCTGTTGTCGAATTCATGGCAGCAGGGGCTATTCCGGTCACTCATGCATCGGGTGGTCCCCTTAACGATATCGTTGTCAACTTCAACGGTCTTCCAACAGGTACGCATCTACTCCGAACCGAACCTCGGGTGCTTCTTCTCATATTCGAAAAGGATATCATGCAGACTCTCCTGAAACGTTTGCGGAGGCCTTCGAGAAGGTGTTGGACCTGGCTCCCGAGGAGGAGTTGGCATTGCGGACAAGGACAAGAACGTGGGCAGTCCAGAGATTCTCGCAGGAGGAATTCGAGAGGGGGTGGGATGCAAGCGGTTGGAAGGACTGGCTACCGAAACGAGAGCTTAGATAGGACGACTCGAGCAATACCAGAACCGTAATTTCAAGTGATTGCCTCCGTTCGATGTGATCCTTTATCGCCTCCGCTATCTGCTTTCTGTATGACCTCTTCCTACCAAAAGCATTAGAGGCCGGTGCGCGAATCCCGGAACAATGACTTATTGTAGCGACTCGTGTCTTGTTGCAAACAAACTCTATTGCTGAAGTGGGAGGTGAATCTGGGCTTCGCCTAGGAACATTGAGGTGGCGTTGTGGCACTTGTTCGCCGTTTTGAGTGGGATTGTAACGGCAAAAAGGACCCAAACCTGACTATAAATTTGTTTGGGAGACTGCAGCATGCTCGGCTTGGTAAACACGAAGTGAGCGAGCGTCCCGCATGACGACATACAGTCCAGGACTAGGGCCGGAGAGGATTACTTCTTTGTCCAACGGAACCCACTAGCAATCAGAAAACCTGATAGTGTGTGAAGGGAGCTCGTCAGCGGTGATCGACACGCCCGAGATTTAACCAGAGAAGTTGACGAAACAAGGAGATGAAGTCAATGAGACGTACAAACACCAACGCCGGCCATCACACGCTTTCCCATAATTGAACCTGGTGCATGAGCACGGGATTGATTTAGAGCGTAAAAACCGACACCAGCCAAAGCGGTGGTGCCAATAACCCGGCATGCGAAACATTCTTTGGGTCGCACGTCAGCATTCTGAGCGAGAGGGTTGACGATTGCCTGCATTTCGGACATGGTCGTAGGGAAGACGACGAACTGGTTGCAAGAAGGAATGTTTGAGAATTAATTGTAAGTGTTTCGTTGTGTACGCCACTCACCGGTATCAAAGGTGATGTTTTCGGAACTGGTGGTAGAAGAATTCAAAGGTTGAAGATGGATTCCATGCAAAAGGATAGGCCGGCGCTGAGGATGCTGCTATCGGAGGCGCATTGTTCTCCCGCCTCCCACGGCCTTGCGGGACCACTGCGGCGAACAAGGATCATGCCGCATCTGCTGGACAATTGCAATTTGTCTGGGCAGGCCGCCCTGGCTTGCATTATTACAATCTGAACCTGCAGTTTGTGGGGCTCATAAAGACAAACCGTGCAAGACGCTGGTATTTTCAGACACACTTACGGCTCGGGATGACGAGGGACGAGTTGCTTCTGGCGTATCGTACCATCCCCTCAATTTCCCGGATGGTCTAGCATTCACGGGCAAAGGTAAACTGGTTTCCGAAGTCGGAGGACGAGATGCCCATCCGATAGTATCGCACCCAACTCCATTACATTCATTTCGTGTGTTGCCTCCCTCGTTACAATTCATGCCCATGTTGTCCGAGTAATTCCGCATAAAAAAATGTGAACCTTGTTCAATTTAGTCATGCCACAGGCAGCCCGTGGATCCCAGAGAGAAATGGGAGAGAGTTCTTGATTTCAAAGTTGTGAAACCACTCGGTTACGGCTGGATGTAGGGAACCAGGCCAAGTGGGACGTTTGGTAGCCCCGGTGTGCAGCTTCGAAGACGTGGTTTGGACCGGTCAAACGTCGGATTCTTGTCTGTATGCCGAACAACCGTAGGAGGGCTCAACCTAAAATGTCGCCTGGGCAATTGGAATCGGGGAGAGATTTATTGGTGATTGGACGACGGTGAATAAAGGGGGTGAGTACCGATGATCTCCGGGAAATTGGCGACGATGGATTTTGACGACGAGGAGCTCCGAAATGGGGTGAATGGTTTCGTACGGTGTGCTAGAAAGAGTACTGATGATGCCTTTATTCCGCAGAAATCATGATGAACTAGACTGCTCATCAACACACGACCTCCGTTAGCGCGGGGGTATGTACATCGGTTTCTGGTCAGCGGGTCTTATCTTGTGCTCATGCTCTGAATTCGAACATTGATGTGCCAGCGGTCTTGACATGCCTGTTTGTACCTTTAACTCCTTCTTCTCCTTCCCAGCCGAATGAGGGGGGATTTGCCTATACCTTGTGAGATTTTTTTCGTCTTCGCGCGCTCGCTTTTCCCTGAACGTTATTCCCAGTGCCCTTTTTAAACCCCACCCAATCTTCCACTCGGGGATACCATCCAGTTTCCCCCCATCCCCCATAACCATGTCCACTTCAGACCACCACCCCAAAACGAATGGCATCCTCAGCAAGCCATGGTCCTCATTCATGAGAGATGCTTATGCCAGCAGAAAACCTCCTGTACTCGGAACCGTCGACGTTGCTGATATCGAGCAAGCAGCTCGTGAGAAGCTCAAGGACCATCCAAGTAGGTGCCATGCAGTATTCTCCATCACAGCTGCGTACGATGCTTACTCGGGAGGCTGACCATCAGGCGCATTCATGTATGTTTTCGGGAGCGCTGGAACAAACAACACATACGCTGCCAATCGAGCTGAGCTTGACAAATGGCGCATCGTACCTCGAATGCTTGTGGACGCCACTGTCCGAAATATCGAGGTCCGTCCCTGAGCACGCCCTTCGGCTCACCATCACCTCGTCGCGCTAATCTGCAGAGCTCGGCAGACGACCATCTTTGGCGCAAAACTCCGGTCTCCACTATTGCTTGCGCCTATAGGAGTGCAGGGGATCGTTCATGGGGATGCAGAGTGTGCAGTCGCAGCTGCGGCATCTAGCCTTGGTGTACCATTCATCATGAGTACTGCGTCCACGCGAAGCATCGAAGCTGTCGCAAAGGCAAACGCTTCGGGACACCGGTGGTATCAACTTTACTGGTGGGTCCTCAGTTCTATCGCCACCGCGTCATCTTGTCGTCCAAAAGCGCTGTGAAAACCATCTAAAGATCTTTTTTCTGACTTTTGAATGGTCTCACGGGATTGCCTCCGCTGGCTCAAACACTTGCTAGTAAACCCCATGCTAACCTTTAGCTTCTCAAATCCAGGCCAAAGTCGGAGGATATTACATTGTCCATTCTATCAAGAGCGAAAAACAACGGGTTTACCGCCCTCGTTATTACACTTGACACTATGCTTCTGGGATGGCGCCCCCACGATTTACAGACGGCTTACCTCCCCTTCATCCATGGCGTGGGTGCCCAAGTCGGACTCACCGATCCGGTTTTCATGGCACATCATAATGCCGAACCCATTTCAGATACCGATGTACCAGAATTCCCTTACGATCCCGTCAGCAAGGATAAAGCTTTCTTTGATGGTGATGAGAAGATGAGGAGGACGATGTATCTTGGGAACGAATGGTTGAAAGAGACAAATTCGGGGCAGTTCAGGACATGGGCAGACCTCAAGTTTCTTCGAGATAATTGGGATGGCCCAATCGTCTTGAAGGGAATACAATGTGTCCAGGTGAGCTATCTATCATACTCTGATCCCGAGGAAACGCGGGTACCTAATTCATAATGCCAGGATGCCGAGTTGGCAATTCAGCACAACATGGATGGAATTATCGTTTCTAATCATGGTAAGTTTGACCTGAATGAACCACGAGAGTTGCTGACACGCACCTCCGAAGGCGGAAGGCAAATTGATGGTGCGATTCCGGCGCTGTATGCACTCCGACAAATCTGCTCCTCTCCCGTGATCAAGGCAGCTCAAGCAAGTGGTAAACTGACTGTCTTGTACGACTCGGGCATCCGGACTGGGAGTGATATGTTCAAGGCGCTCGCACTTGGTGCCCAAGGGATTTTGCGTGAGTCATTTTGCTCTTTCCACTATACGCATGGGAACTGAATGAATTGAATCAAATAAGTGGCTCGACCGTTTATGTACGGACTGGCAATGGCGGGGCAGGCCGGAGTCGAACAAGTCATCAGGGGAATTCTCGCCGACCTCGAAATTACATTAGGGCTTGCAGGGTTCAGGAATCTCCAGGAGATCCAAGGGAAAGCCGATGAGATCCTTGTTAGACTAGACTGAGTCAAGTTGTAATTCGTCTCCGGCGGTGTTAATGGGAGATTGTCTGCTGTATTTTTTTTTTCGCTCTTTCTTTCCTTCTTGTATAGTGGTACCTTATCGCAGCTTTATGATTTCCTGTAACGACTAGGAATACGGATTCTTCTGCACTCTTTCTCATATCATTGGACGCGAACGGTCTCACGAGAGTGCTACTCCCGATCCGTATTTGTGCACCAATCCAATACGCTTTTCTCGAAGAGCATGGCGAGGAACCAGGAATACGATCAGTGCGCAGGGCTGCTACTACCAAGATCTGGCTCGGATTTTACAATAGCACTATCCTCACAATCGTCGACATCCGTCCCATCCACATCCACATCCGCATCGGTATCCACCCAACCTTCTCCCTCGCTCACACCGCCTTCAGATCTCACCCCACCACGAATGTCAGACTCTGATTGAAATTGCAGGCTCTGAGAGATCTGCTTCTGACTTCCCATCCTCCCTCGATAATAGTGACGTGAAGGACTTCGTTCCCGTCTTGATATTATTGGTCTTGTATCCTCGAACGTCCTCGGTGTCGATTCTACTCGGGACCCAAAAACATCTTCTTCACCGTGGTTTCCTTCTGTTGCATCAACCGAGTGCCTCGTTCGATTCGCTTTGGCCCAATCCTTTCTTGGAAGCGTCGCGCTCTTCACTTCATGCAAATGTGCACTCCGAGCCCACCGTTTGGCCGACCTCAACGCAGGACTGATCAACCCCAGACTCGCACTCTGGGTAATCGGCATCCCAGCACCACCAGTCGACGAATGGGCTCTTTGCAATAAAATAGGACCAGGACGTCCGAAAGACGTCAAAGTCGAAGTCGAAGGACCATGACCAGTGGGCGTCGAAGGGCGATGGAGATGATGCACATGGTGAGTGTGGGAGTTGTTATGTCTAGGAGAACGCAATGAAGGCGTATGTGGACGACCGCTGGGTCCGATCTTACGACCACCAGTGATAGGGTGGGGACGTTTACTCCTTGGGAACCCTCCTTCTCCTTCTCGTAGTCGACTTGCTTCTCCCGTTTCCGTGAGTACGGCTGTAGGACCGTGAGAGGGGAAATCCACTTGATCTAAAGCAATATCCATCGGCAATTAGTCCCTCTCTTGCAAACCGAGAACGCAAAAGTGAGTAGAAAAAAATTATTCCTCTCTCCTCTCATCTCCCCCAGATCGCATAAAGCAAATTATAGGATCTGCACCCACCTTCACTTTGCAGAGATATATCAACCACATCACGATCACGAGGGTCCCCACCCCCCTCGGAATTCTGGCTCGAGTTCTTGAAGCGGTTTACCCAATCGCCGCTCAAGCTGAGATGCCTCTTACCCCATTCCCTCATGGAAGTAGTCCTTGATCGGGGACCCAGGTCCGAACGTACAGGCTCCCCTCTTGACCCGCGAGTGAGCGCCATAAAGACTAAAACAGCTAGCAGGAGGCACAACTGAGCGATTCCAAGCCTCTTTTCCAAGATGACCTGAGATAAGAAGGACATAACATAATCAATCAATGCGTTGATGATATTAAAATGAATGAAAAAAAAAGCGATGTGAACCGAGGTGTGGATTTTCCATTTGGAAGGGAGGGGCGAGACTCTACCTACCTCATCTGTCAGACGATTTACTTTGGAAAGAAGCTCAGATTGCTCGTACTCCAGCCTTCTCCTGGCTCGTTCGAATTCCAACACGGAGCGCTGATACATCTGTGCTTGCGCTTTACCCTATCAGGAAGAGTGAACCGGTATCAGCATCTAGAACCGGTCATATCGGAGAATTAGGAGAAAACGGTAAAGACATACAATGCCTTCAATTCTTCCTACATCTTCACTTAACCTTCGTAACATCTCTCGTACGGCAGCTGTCTGCTCCTCAACATATCTAGCGTATAGAGTCGTGTTTCCTTCAAGAGCTGTCAACCTGTTCATGATTGTTCTATAAATGGATTCTCCCCCAGTAGAAGTAGAAGGATGAAGTGGCGGAGGAAGTGGAAGTGGGTGGGAATTGACTTGAGGATGTGGTGATGGAGAAGGTACCCCATGTGCTACTTGGGAGGATATGATAATGGCGGCTGAAGAGGAACGGGCGATTTGCGATGAAGAATCGCGTTGTTGTGAGGCAACCGAGAACCTGGAAGAAGAATCGGGCGATGCGAGCGGTGTATTGGGTATAGAAGCACTGGATGTCGAGGACGAGTGTGAATGCGCCGATGTTGTGTGTGATATAGATACAGACGTAGGAATGGACGTGGACGCTGAATTTGATTCCGGACTATGATGATACAACGAATGTGCTGCCTTGGTCATGATGGTGTCGTTCTCAGCTTGCTGTCCGAGTGGACTAGACGAGATTGTCTGTGCGAATTGCTTGGAAGGTGCTTCGGGTATGATGTATCCAGAATCAGAAGAATTGGGGCGGGAAGGGACAGATTGGGTGACAGAGGCGTCTTCGCTGGTAGTTTGAGAGGAAATGTTGGGCACAGGGGACGAAGCTACTGATTCCGCGGGCTTGCCACGGTCTGATCTATCAGAATGTGCAGATGCATCTGGCGCTGCGATAGGTGCCTCGTTGGACGGAGTCGGTGACGTACGACGTACGGGTGTATCGCTGGACGAAGGAACATCGACGGAACTACTGTTTAATACAGAAGCCAATGCCGATGTCCTATGTTCTTCTGGGAGAGAAGCAGGAACGGGTCGAGGCTGTTCGACGGGACGTGGATGGAGAACCGCTTCTTCTGCATCACGCCGTTTTCTGCTCTCGGTTTCTTCGTCCCATTTCCACTGTTCGAGGTGGGTGAGACCGTAGACGCGGAGAAGGGATAAGGGGCAATAGTATTCATTGCCATAGTGTGTGTGGAAGTCGATCCGGATGAACCGGTAAAAGTCACCGAGGGAGTCAGGTAGGCGAAAAGTCTAGAGTGACATGATGAATCCAGGATGAAAGGAAGAGGGTGTGTATTGGTGTGCACATGGATGGTATGCGTAAAAGATTGGTACACGGGTGAGTGATATTAAGAATACGAGAAAGTAACATAAGGGCCCGACCTGAACACCACGGACGTTCTTTGCCTTGTACCTGCCCGCCAATGTCCACCGATCTGGTTCGGTGACATAAGTTTTGCGACACTGACTGAAAAGTCCTTGAACACGCCACTGAAGAACTCGTAATTGGCTAATTGGACGGTATCTATTCTGATATCGTCGCATAGCTCCACGACGACGAACTGATTTGGGGAAGCGCATGGGGAGAGCATGTATCTATCCTTCTTTGAGGTGAGAATAGAAGAGGAAGATTTGGCTCCACGGTGGGTGTTATGTACACGGGCTGAGCAATCTGTGGAAGCATAATTAAACCTATCGTGAAGGGGAATGCGGAGCTGGGGGGAAAGACGTGGTTCAGGTTGGAGGTGCTGTTCAACCACGATGCTTGGAACAGGCACAGCGACGTTGGAGGGAACGTCTATGGCAGTATCTGGGACTCCAATATTAACCGGGATTGAACCGAGGTTGGGGGGAGAATGAGAGGCGAGGTCTCTGTGCATCTCTGCGAGACGTTTTGCCTTCCAGTCTTCAAACGAGAGTAGGGGTTCTTCCTCCTGAGATTCGAGCACGTGTGAGGGGGTCAAGCAACATACTGGGTGCTCGACTGGCTTTAGTCTGTGTATCGAGAGCTGGTGAAACGGGTCATTTGGTGTGATCGGTGAAGCAAGAACTGGCAAGGCGAAGATCAGGGCGAGAAGAGAAGTTGGAAGGGCTATGGACGAGAACATTAGGGTATCAGTGGGCCTCCAGCCTGTGCCAAAGGGAGCTCGTGAGTGAGCTGGCGACGCGGACGACGACGACAAGAAGAAACAAGCGAGTTCATCGTGCCACCACCCTGGCTGGCCACTTCAAACCCGGCCCCGGCGTTTTCCCGCCAACATCTAATCTGATAATTTCTCACTCTTTCCGAGCCACGTCATCCGAGATGTCTCTCAAAAGTAGTGCACAAAATATATATGTAAAAAGAAAATGGAGGTATCGTATAAACGGGACAGAGCAGCAACGGTAGAGTTTTGAGTTTAGAAAAAAACTCATGACATTTGCATTAGGTGACAAGACGAGTGTAGACAAAGTCCGGTTTTAAGCCGCTACTGGAGCAACATTCTTCCGCTCCACCAAAGCAAACTTTCAGGGATGAGGGCCAATCATGCACTGCACTATAGATAGGAAGAAGGTCAGGATGGATGCTGGGAAGGTGTCATGTTGGTCACTTACAGCACCAACCATGTTTGCGGCCTTTGAGTTCATGATGAGGGCAACAATCAAACCTGACATTCAGGTTCAGACGTGAATTCAGAGGGTGCAAGAGAAAAAGAAGTACCGTATAGACCCAACACCTCAGCGAAGATAAGAATAAGGATCTACACGAGGCGTGTTAGCTAACCGCCAGGGGAAGAAAGGGAGTAGGTATATGACGGACCATTCCGACGAAGAGCCTTGGCTGCTGTGCTGTCCCTCGTACACCGGCGTCACCCACAATACCAATTGCGAAACCTGCAGCAAGACCAGCGAGACCGACAGAGAGACCGGCGCCCAATTGGATAAAGCCTTGGAACAATGTCATCTCCTTTGCGACTGTAATACGGCAACACAGTCAGGATATATACTATGAAGCATGGGACAGAAACTTACGGCCGCCAGAAATCAAGACCGAGACGACGAGACCGTAGATCTTTCAAAGCGCGCGTTGAATTTGAGGAGTGATGACGCAAAGACGAGAATGCTCACAGCAATGATACCAGCCATGATAACGGGTACAACACACTTCATCATCAGGTCAGGTCGTAGGACTGACATTGCTGAAATGCCAACTCCTGACTTGGCTGTTCCATAACTGCGGCCAAAGCGTTCAATACTGCGCACGTTTGCGGGCAAACCGAACGAATGCATACCTTGCTCCTATGCCTTGAGAATCAAGCAACTTCAGTACTTGAAATTATAGAATGACATTCGCGGCGCTGAACTCACAGGTGAATACGATTGCACTTGTGCATCCCTAGAATGTGAATGAAATGACCAAGTCAATTGCGAGGTGGCGAAGAAGCAAAGGGTTGTGCGTACCATTGCACCGAAAAAGGGCGCGTAAACTGGGCACAAATCAGACATGTTTGAAGCAAATTAAGAGCTAGTTAGAGAAGGACAGCGAAAAGAGGGCAACAGTAAAGTGCACGGAAGGAGTATGTTGTTCAACGTTCAACAATGACGAGGCGGTGGGCGGCCAGTACAACTCACCACTCCCTGCGACCTGTCCGCATCACTCGGCTTCTCCCGGAGCTCCGCGCGAATATTCTGTCCCAGAACCGAACATCAGCCACTTTCTTGGCAGTCATCTTGCAATGCTCCAACTGGTAAAAAACACAAGTCAGAGTATCCGAGGAAGCGAAGTGTGCTGGGAGTGATTGTGGATATCGTCGAGAACCATATATCTTGGCAAAAGCGCACCGTTCTCTCATCGTTGTCCTTCTCTGATCCGCCGGTGTTCAACAGGTCCTCGTTCTCATCCCAGGATATTTCTGCTACGCCGCCGGTCGTTTTTGTGCACTGAAGAACTACTGAAGAGTCTCTACACCGGCTATGCGCCACTGGATGCATCGCCGGGGAATCCGCAGGCACCATCGATGAATACCCAACATTAGAACGCTTGCAACACACCTCTTCGTCTTCCAACCGAAGACCAGAAGTCTGTCATCGGGTTTCCCATGTTCAGGGAAACACCTCTTGTCTTCGGTGCCCATCTTCGATTCCTCCATCATCTGCCCCCCTCCCCACTCGAGTGGATACTCCAGTGCTTCAAGTCTAAATCCTAAAGTCGCGTCTGACACCAACGTGACTTTCACAGTGAGAGCGTAGGATTTCCATTTGCTGTGTCGGCTCGACTGACATGGGCACGAGCACGATGATTCATGATACGAGCTGACAAGCACGCTATACTGGCCCAACGAATCGTATGCACATGGTCGTTTTGCATGGGCTGTGGTTCGCTGGAGAGGTCGAGCGGCTGTTTGATGTACATCCCCACAATAACCGTGTAAATTGATAATTCCCGTCAGTATCATCGGAAAATGAGGATGCTGTTTCTCAGTGGACCAATGGCCACTCTCTTGTTGCTGTGCATCATGATGAGCACGTCGGATTGCAGAGTAAGAAAGCAGCACGTGACGACTATTTGTGACTAAGAGGGTGTCCGTGACCTCTTTGAGGAGGGCGTTCAATCTTTTGCGATATAAAGCCAATCGTGTTTGTGCTCACTGCTTCTTCACCTTCCAACCTGAGATTCTCACCTTTCAGAACCCTCTCACGGGTTATCCCTCTCGCTGCTGCAGCGCCATTCACAACTTCTGTATCTTCAAGAGCAAATCCGATCCCGAAGAAAATGGCCCCCACTACTGTCCAAAACGGAGTCGGTTCACAGAGCTCCAAGATGCATACTAAAGTCGTGAGTGGCCGTGTCTCACCTACTCGATGGACAACGATTAACATTTATCGACCCTAGGTGATCATCGGATCAGGACCTGCAGGACATACAGCTGCTATCTACCTTGCTCGCGCCAACCTAAACCCCGTTCTCTTTGAGGGATTCATGGCCAACGGATTTGCTGCCGGAGGCCAGCTCACCACAACCACAGACAGTGCGTTCTCCTTTCATCTTTTCTCTCACTGACTCTTCCTCACCATCCATCCTTGCCAGTCGAAAACTTCCCCGGGTTCCCCTCCGGAATCCTTGGCCCCGAGTTGATGGACAAATTCCGTGCACAATCACTGCGATTCGGAACAAAGATTATCACAGAGACCGTTGCCAAAGTCGACCTCTCTGCACGACCTTTCCGATACTGGCGTGAATTCCAAGAGGATCAAGAGCCAGAGACCGCAGACACCATCATCATTGCCACTGGTGCCAGTGCGAAGCGTTTGGGCCTCAGAGGCGAGGAGACGTATTGGCAGAGTGGTATCAGTGCTTGCGCTGTCTGTGATGGTGCTGTCCCCATTTTCAGGTATGTCGCAATCGTACTTCTCCATTCGACGTGGAAAGCTCATCGCGTACCTTTTCAGGAACAAACCCTTGGCTGTTATCGGTGGTGGTGATTCAGCAGCTGAAGAGGCCACATGTGAGTACCTCCCCGATATCTCGGTTCCTATCACAATTTCTCACCATGCACACCCTTACCCTAACCAGATTTGACAAAGTATGGTTCCCATGTCTACGTTCTCGTCAGAAGGGGCGAACTCCGAGCATCAAAAATCATGGCCAAACGTCTCATGAGCCACCCCAAAGTCACCATCCTCTGGAATACAGTCGCAGTGGAATGTCAAGGCGACGGTGATCTCCTCAACAACCTTCGTGTCAAGAACGTCTTGACTGGTGAAGAAAAGGACCTTCCGGTCAATGGTCTCTTTTACGCGATCGGTCACGAACCAGCGACTGAGCTCGTTCGAGGACAATTGCAAACTGATTCCGAGGGATATATCATCACTGTTCCAGGGACGACACAGACAAGTGTCAAGGGTGTCTTTGCTGCTGGCGATGTCCAAGATAAGAGATATCGTCAAGCGATCACCAGTGCAGGCAGCGGGTGTATGGCAGCGTTGGAGGCCGAGCGATTGATCGCAGAGGAAGAAGAGGGTGTTGAGGAATAGACTATCATACTTCTCTCCATCATCCTTCATTCGCCAGACAACGTTGATACCATCGTCTCAATTGGTCGTATTGCGTCATTAGATCTAGAAAGTTTAATGCAGTGTATATTCTCTTGTATTCCGAGGGGCCAGAATCAGACATTGATGAAACGATAAACACAAACTCTATCGACAGTGTACGTATCGGTTTCAAGCGAAACAAAGGGCCTAAAAGAGATCGGGATAACGTCGTCGCCATCAGTGATCAGTATGCGGGGCACTCATAAATGGGCGACGATTCCGAGGAACGGGAATAACATCGGGACTCGATCGCCTTTCGTTTAGAGGCTTTCAGGTCTGGGTGCACGAAAGCGTCCAGTCTGGTGGGGGACTTGGTCCTCTGTCGTAGCACAAGTCTGGGTAAGTACCCAGGGGTGGTCCCTCCTCCTCTTTGGTACCGGTAGTTCCTAGCGGAAAGATCTTCTCTGCGTCTACCCTCAGATCATCTCCGCAAAGACGATACTCCCTCGGCGTAATCCCCTTTCCAAACAACCTCGTAACATGATTCGAACACAACAACGCCACGAATATGTTCAGAATATGAAGCGGAACCAACGAAAACGTCATCGACCATACAATTCCCAAGTTATTTCGTTCGAAATTGTATAGTTTGGCTTTACATCCCGGGAGAGGTGTACGGGAATAACATCTCTTGCTTGGTGTCACCGAATGAAGTGGGGAGTAAAACCCACAACATCTTAGTGAGTTTTGTATAACCAAACGGCCTAGAGGGGTATACCATTCGCTCCATGCGAGGTTTAGTTTTCTATCGAGGGCAAAGGCGTAACGTTTGTAGGATGTATATCCGATGGCGAGTATGGAGAATAGGGCGGGCCAGAGGAGGAGAGTGTAGATGGCTAGGATGGGGCGGGAGTTGAGGATTGTGCCGGTGATACCGATGAGGAAGGTGAGGAGGAGGATGGAGGAGGAGATGGTTATGAGGATGAGGATGTCGTAGTCTGCTACTGACATCACGTCCGCGTGGTCCCATGCTGTTCATGTCGTCAACAGCTATTCGGGAATTATAGAGCCAGGTGAACGGACCTTTGAACCAAGTGAGAAGGGCACAGGCGAGCCCGAGTAACCCATATACCAATACTGAACAAACAGAGAAAAAGAGACACCATTTATACCCTGACCACCTATCGACCCTCTCAACCCCCAACCCCCCACTCTCATCCAACAACGCACTCGCAAGCGTATCCTGCGTAGGTGCTTGTGGCCGCCGGCCAGACAATGCAGTCCGATCGGCAGCATACTCATGAAGAGCAGGCAAGTTCCTCACAGTCGGATGGATAGGAAACCTGCGCGTCAATTTATCTGTTGCACTTTCCGAAAACATCATTATCGAAGGTTTTGACATTGACGGCTCTCTCGTCATTATCGAACGTGTCGTTGCGCGCGGAGTATCAAGTGGTAGAGCTTCTTGTTCTTGAGATGGGATCGCCTCTGCTTCTGGTTGCATCTGCATTTGTACCACAGTACGTACTACTGCGTTCGTCGAAGCCCCGGGGCAATGCTTCACGGGAGAAGATCCACGGGGAGATCTTGGAGATACTTCACCACAAGACAAATCCTCGGAAACGTTCTTCCCTTTACTCCAAACTGAGCTTCCCAAAGTCCTATGAGCCATCGCTGAAGATCTTCCGTCAACAACTTGAACCACCCTCGACAGTTGACTCATGTCAGATCGAGATACAGAATGGACATGGTGATCCTGAGCCAATATGAAAGCATGAGAATGCGGGCTACTTGGTGTTCTCCCGCCGGTCGCATTTGACTCTGATGCAGAGATCCTAAAACCTGGGTCACTCGAAGGAGAAGGTCCTCCAAGTCTGTGGGTCGGGTTACAAGGATAGGTAGTGATAGGATTTTCACTGTTGATGCACCGATTCTTTGGGCGCCGGACGTGTGCACTTCTTAACGACGTCGAGAGTGGTGGGAGACTTGAAGGAGAAGTGGACGTCGGTGGTACAATCTGTCCTGAGACCAAGTTCCTGGACGACGCTGCCGTCTGCACATCACTTGGAGCCTGACAATGTGGGTAGGAGGTATTTGTAAAGTGTTCTTCCTCAGATTCGAGTATTGGACTAGAAGCAGCAGAGCGATGCCGAATTGCATACGGAGAGGCAAAGTCAACAGAAGACGAAGAGTGTCTGTACGCCATGGTAATCTGTTAACGTGAACAGTACAGAGCGAGGGACAGAGATGTCCTTTGGGGATGTCAGCCTCAGAGACGTGGGTTGAAAGCAAGGTGTCTCGTCAGCCCCGAACATCCGAATCAAAGTTATGCTCACTGATCCCAGGAAAACATTCGAGTCTCAACTGCTCTGTATTCTTCGGTCCGAGACGTTACACAATGCAAGATAAGAAATAAGTGGGGAAAAGAAGCGTCACCGTTCACGATCTGGGTAACACGGGTGGGGGCCCGAGATCTTCGGTCAAGAGCGGGTGAGGAAACCACACAAATACCGGACTGGACGTCAAGCTAGCGTATAATGGAAATATAGAGTCAGAGAATGCATGCATGAGGGTGGATATAAGCCACATGAAACAATGCTAAATTACGTCCAAAAAAAGAGAGTCCGATCGATAGGGATAAGTAGGTCCATAGTGCGAGACTAGGAGAGCAGAGAGGGAGAGCGAGCGAAAAAAAAATGGCGGATAAGGAAAGATGATAGGATGTGGTCAGAATCGAGGAGACTATTTGCTGATGGATTAACCAGCGTTGAGTGGGAGCTCGATGGGACATGGAGCATCCGTGACTTGAGTTCCGGCAAGATGATGGCCAATCAAACCGGTGATGGTAAAGTCCAGAAGCAACTTGAATTGCATGGCTGGAATACAGTTGTCAGCAGAGGGTGGGAAGGTTTAACAAGAAACCTACCAGGTCTGGTCCCAGAAGCGTAGGCAGCCCTATTCCGGCAAGCGTTATACATGTTTGCCCCTACAATGAGTATGTAAGGATATATAGTAGCGGTGAAATGGTCGAAATACGTACAGGTTTGATCGGAGGTGTTGGTGGCGACATAGGTGAAGTTGAGTGGGACCTGAATTCTAGGGAATGATTTGGCAGGGACGGTGGTGGAACCCAGATCACCGCTACCAACAAGTCTGCCGGTGCCCAAGTCGAAGACTTGTGCGTGAATCTTGTTGAATTTAAGGGGAAGATAATTCGATCCTGTATCGACCTGCAAGTCTGCCATGGCGGGGTAACTGAAATTGGCGGGGAAACGTGAGAAGAGGACGGGGATGGATTGGTTGTAGTCTCCTGTGGCAGGGATGAGAGGAGTTTGGGAATTGAATTCGAAGCCGGGCACTCGAGGGATTGTGAATGCTAGGATGATACCAATACTTGTGTTTTCAAATGACGGGAGTCAGGGAATCAGATCTGAAGATTCTAAAGAGTACTTACGCGCAACAAAGCGCAAAGAGGAACCAAACGGTGAACTTTCTGGTAAAGTACTTTCCGCAGAGACCTCTTTCGCCACGCCTCCATTCTTTCCATTTCCGGGCTCTTGATTCACGTACAGCCTCCTTCTTGGTTTTGCCTCTCAGATCGCGAAGTTCTGACGCTTTCCATTCTGGTCCGAGAGCGGGAACGGTAACCATCTCGACGGGACCTGTCTGTGATTCCGCATCTTCTAGCTTGACAAGAGCCGGAGATGGCACTTGACGATAGCTGTAGGGTCAGAAGTCGTTGAGTGATCGGGCGATAAGGCGGGATGGAACGACGAAAGACGGTGCTTACCCAGCGTTCTGCTGTGAACCAAAGGCGGTGGAGTATCTGGGGCCAGCGTTGTTGAAGTCTGCAAAGACATCAAAGCCGTCGTCCCTGGTAGACTCTTCATCGTAACCACCCTTTACGGGCTCTTCTCTTCCTGCGTCAAAGAACGAGTTTCGATTGTAACCGGCTGATGGGGCATGATTGAGCATTTCGACGCTCGCTCGGGAGGGGCCATTCGGGTTGTAGAACGAAGAGGCAGAGTCATGGCGTACACGACCGAGAGGTTGAGGAGGATGGAACGAGGGATTTGAGGACGAGGGAAATTCTGATTGGAGTGCGTCTACGGAGCTCTTGCGGCCGCCATAGAACGAAGAAACCGTTGACTTGCGGTCGTAATCCATCCTTGGCTCAGCGAAGGACGGACGCGGACTTGTACAGTTTGGAAGAGAGAAAAGGAGGGTGAGACCCTGCTTCCAGCGATGAGAGCAGAATGAGTGCAACGTTGCCCGCCAAACTCGAAGCTCGAAGCCCGCCGTGGGAAGCACACAGTGGCTGAAGGTGGCTGGAACCCTAATGCGGGGTTTCGGCGCACCATGCTTGCCGAGGACCCGATGACGACGATGCCAAGCGACCGGCGATCTAGACCTTGGACCCACAACAAACGAGTACGAACTTGCTACTCCACCTTGCTCTCAGTCGTCCAAGCTCTCGACCGCAGTGTTCATATCGTATTTTGCTTCTTGTCCTTGGCACCTCCAATCGTGGGTACCAGGAAGACAACTTATAGTCCAAAGCGCCGCTCAGTGTTCTCGACGTCCTCCTGACTCAGGCTTAACTCATTCTAGTACGGGGCTCTTCGCCTTTTGTTGGATTCGGCATAGAGCCAATGAAACACAATATCTCCACATTGTATGCCTCACAGAATATGGTTCCTCTTTGTGGTCGTAGGCTCAAAGTCCCTTTGCCAAGCGTCGGCTTCTTGGTTCTCTTGTCTTACTTCATGTTCACGAAGTCGTGTCTATGCCGAAGACTTCCGCTCGTGGCACAAGCACTCTTGTTTGCTCTTAGTGAGACTTCACCTGAACCAACCCTGTAACCCAGTCCAACTCCTCATACTGGAGAGATGGTCGTGCACACTTATATCCTTTCTCATCCCTTTGGTCTTGGCTATTGTTGCAAGTACTCTTCATTTCAGAGTGCAGCGATGTCAATACCTAAACTTCTGCTCCTTATCTATATATCGAGTCCGGTATGAAGCATGCCAAGAAAGCACACAAGCCGCTTTTGCGACCACATACCTCGGCAAGATCAACCTGACCAACATGAGAGCCTTTATAAAGCCGTGCCCCTGTCCCCATATTCATCACAAACCCCCGCTTGTACGACCTCTTGTCGATCTGTAACCAAATCAAGATCATCTCTTCCCTCCAAATGTCGTCCTCCGTTACATCCTCTCCTCTTCCGACGTCCACTTCGGATAGCAACAATTCGTCTTCCAACTCGTCTGCTCTCCCTGAAGGCACCGCCGTCAAAATCGCGATTGGCCTCGGTAAGCATCACATTCTCACTGACCAGCTATTTGAACTTGACAAATTCCGGGTTTCAGCGATTTTCATCAGTGCCATTTTGGCCCTCTCTATCATGGCACACAGGCGCACACGCGACCGAAAGAGGGCTACTGCTCTTTCCCCCGATCTCGAGCAAAATGATCGTCGTGAAAGTGCTGACACGATGCATTCCGAGTCTACCACCCATTCGCGTGGCCACAATCTAACACGCAAAGACTCGCAAGCAACATTAGCTGATCATGCTCACGACTTCGAGCTCCATCTAATGCCCCATTCGTCGCCGCCACCGCCTTATCCTGCGCAAGCACATCTCACACCCGGCAGGGACGACGCTTCCCGTCCGAGAATGGAAACGTGATGATGTTGCACTCAAGATCCAGTGGAGGAAATTTCAATCCCATCTGATCAGTCGGGAAAACGAATCCTAATGCCTCGCATCGCAGATGATTCCTTCCGGACACGTCCTGGCGTCCGTACCACCTCATCTACCCTACGACCGATACAATTACCAGCCAGTCGCCGATCATCTACTCACTATGCACTCGTCATGTCGCGCTCTCGTCTCGTGTTGGATTATCCCAGCCTTTGGTAGCTCCATTCACCCCGTTTAGGGTATTTCTCCCATTCTTAATATCTGCCTCTCTCCTGTCTTTTCGTGGGTTGCGGTTGGTCTCTTTTCTCAGTTTTAGTAACTCATTTTCCTTGAACGGCACCTCTTGCGACTCTGTACATCTTTTGTAGCTTTCCTTATGAAAGCCGCCGTCGTTGCACCAAGCTCTGTATTCAAACTTTGTATTTCTTCATATCTCGTCTTAGGTGCGAGTCCTCAGGGCCAGTGTAGGTCTAGCGGAGGACATCGGCACCTGCCACCAACCATTAGTATACATTTTTCTCAAAGGTGGCAGATTCGGATACTCGGCTGTGATACGTGCGCTCTTGCCGCCTCGTGGTACATCCCTTCCGTCGATGCCCTGCAAAGTGTGGGTTCAAATTTCATCATAAGAACTACTTTGCATCGCATTCTAGTAGGCCCTAGGTGAGTGATCTTGTTGTTCATCTATCTCCCACCTACTCAAATCTATACTCGTTCAGGGTCACTGATGGCCCGCGGCGCGCCACCTATTATGTTCAAATCATAATATCATATACCTACTCGTGCGAACGTCCACAGTCGTGCTCCCATAGTTCTCGTCCGTTCCTAGCGGCTCATAGTTCGTCATCAAACGCCCTGCAACCAGTGCTGGATCCAAGTGTGTACCTCGTTTTGCTGTGCATAAAATTGGATTTGTAAGATCTCCCCATCTTTTTCAATGCCCACAAGGAAGGATTTGAAGGTGGACCGGGTCGCTATTAACTCCCACATACTTCTCAAAAATGGAAGTAATCTCGTGGTAGGTACTAATCAACGACTTCGCTTTCCCAGATTCCGCATCCCTGTATCTCAACATCAAAGCCCCCCCTCCCTTTTTAGATCAGGCCGCTGAGGGCGCAGAAGATCGAACCCTGCGCGTAGAAGCGTCAAGACACATCATGATTGCGATTTTCACGCCTGTGTGAAATCTCCGGATCTTGAGATCGTTCGACGAAAGTTGTATGTACTGTATCAGCAAACCAAGGACACTTACACCATGACTTACCGAAGTTGTTTCGCTTCTAGGGTCTGATTTTCTCGTTATACGCAGATCGCTCAAACAAGGCTTTTCCTCAGACATTGCCTTAACCAGCCGTCTGAGATCGTCGTAATCTCCCAGAGTGTATTCTTGTGAGCTTCATTTGTTTGATGACGCCGGGCTTTTGTCTTTCTTTACTGACGGATCTCTCTTGAAGATGCGGCTTAAATGCCCCGATCCTCCCTTGGATCTCATGTGTCAATTGTCAACTGTCATGAAATGCGAGACACATGCCCGACAATGTGATCGTATGCACTAAAACCTTCAAATGCCGTCGCTACGGATTGGGCCAATCTCGGTGGGTTCGAGTGGGAGAGGCGGAGCTCGCAGCTTATAAATTTGGTTATCCCTTGTTGACACAGCCTATGCGTACGACAGGGCGCCTCGCACAACAGTACCAAGGTCCTTGTTCGCTCCCCACCTCGAAGTATCACACAGCCTCAACGATATATCACACACGTTGGATGCGAAGCCCCATTATCTGTGGGAAAGACCTTGAACGAAGAGCCCAAAGTTCGCTAGATTCGTGCTCATGTCCATTTTTTTCATTTGCGTTGATGCTTTTATAGGTTTCCCGATCTCGAAAGAGATCATTCGTGTTGACCGTTTACCTCCAGAGTAACCGGGGCACCTCCGCGATACCCTTCGTCCGCGAGACATACCCGCCGGGCGACTCTGGGACAGGTGTTTGTAGACCCTTTTAGATAGATAAGTCCGCCCGGAGCGGTGGGCTACAAAACAAGGTTCGCGGCAACTAGGAATGCGCCCACCGATTCGCTGACCAATACTTGTCCAAATAAATGTTAAACTTGTACATGTTAAACTTGTAGGATCATTATGTCACCCACGAAGTGAGTGACCTAGTCTTACTCTATACCCGAGATGACCCTGACCCTGCACCTGAGGAAGGCATAAGAAGTAGGATGCTGTGGGGTGGGCTACCGAAGTGAATGGCCTGGATTCCGGGGTACGGTCAACTGTGTCGTTTCTACCGCGGTGCGATAATTTCGTGATCGAAGTTCCACTACTCTTCCAAGATATCTAACCTTGTGCAAGGCGCTCTGGCTTGGCCAATCTGTCCTAAGAGAGAATGAGTCGTATCACCAACTAGGTTCATCCGAGTTGGGGATCCAAGTACTCTATGTGTCCTCCGCTGTGCCAAATCTATGCTGCTAGTGAGGCCATGTACGTCTCAGGGTAATCGAGCATCTCGGGAGAATCGATTATGGCAGGGCAGTCCGAGTCGAGTATCCATACGACAGCTGAACCTGAGGGTTGCCGCGGATCCTCCCCTGGGAGCCTGAGTAGACTATTGCCCATGAGTACACCAAACATGATGATAAATGCAGTTGGTCATGGGGGAAAGAAGACCATGTTCAAGGCACTCGCATCGCCCTCGGTATGGTTGTTGGGCGTTTTCGGGACCGTGACTGCCCCCGGGGCAATTGGAGACCTGCGGCCGCAGTGCCGCGTCTAGAAGATCACACACATTGAACGTGAGACTGGTTACTTCAAGTTCGGGCCCGTAGCGAGTTCCTATTGCGCAGGCCAGAGATTTGGAACATCTACTACACTTCTTGTTAGGTTCTCACTCCGGAATGACAACACCAATGAGGCGTCTAGCATGGACTTATAATCTCACTTTTGAAGTTCCCCAACATAGCATTCAGACGGCCCAAAGCAGAAATTCTCTCTCTCTCTCGATACCTCGCAAAATCGGACAAGTTCTACATCCTCCTCATGTTTCTTTCACCTTCTGTCCGATCTCTGTCAACCTCGTTAGGTTCGTTGGAACTTCGAAACGATGCTGATGATTTTGGGGAGAACATCGTAGGTCTCGCTCCTGGGACCATTGCTGGGATAGTGGTCTTGAGTGGTATGTCTTCTTATTTACTGCACAAGTTTTTGTTCACTAAGTACTGTCTAGTTGTCTTCGTCTTTGTCATTATCGTTTTATGCTCTCTCAGCCGTAAACGCCAAAATCTTGTTTCGCCTGCCTCCCCTCTCTCCACCAACAGGAACGCTACCCCACCAACGACGACATCGCCTCCCACACCGATCCCTTCGCGACGGTCTTTGGCAGGTGTTGTAGTCAACTTCGCTTCAAGGGGTTACCCGACCCCCTTCATCGATCAACTCTTTCCCCTGACCAATGTCACTTCAAGTTCATTCACTCCTTCCAACCAGACTCATGTCACCGGTGCAAACCCGGGCGAATGACCTCTACAAACCCTGATGCCCTTCGACCACTAGCATCGCACCACCTTCCCTCGGGTGCGATCAATTGCTCGCTTCTCTAGAGGCTAGCGATCCCAGGGGCCTACTGCACATGGTTGGTGTTCGAACCCCGAGTCCACCCTCCAGGTGCCAGTGCCTACTGGTCTTCCATTTCTTCCCAATGATCGCCCCCAAGTTTTTGCTTTTGAACCTCCCTCATCCACCATAGCGCCTTGGTTGTGGTCCTCTGTGTATGGGCTAACACAACCATGACGACACATCACATCCCCTTCATCGTTCCCAGACCAGCACGCTCCGATGCGTGCCTTTCCCCTTAATGCACACTCTCCTACGTTTTTCGAACTCATTAACTTAAATGTAGTGAAACATCGTTGTATCCTATCACAATTGTGGTGTGTACAGGTAGCGAATGTCACTTTGACGACTAGTACTCTCAACCGGATGGTGTATTGAGAAGGCAAGGTATCCCAGTCCCGATCAAATCTTGGCGTCTACATTTCCTTTTCTTATCTTGATCGATGAATCAAAGATGGCGATCGATCTTGCTGTTGTGGTGTGCCTGGCTGGCGCTGTACCGCCCGCGGTGTCCGAGCTCCTACTTGAAGTTCCTCCTACGATACCACCATCGTCCGCAAGCTGACCACCGTACTCACTCCAACCACCGGAGCTCCGGAGAGTTAACCCACTCGTGACATAATCTAGATCATCTCTCGTTGCGTCTTTGCTTGTTTTTAAAGCTTGCACTGAGCCAAATCAAATCTTGTGGATCCTTGCCAGTGCAAGACGAAGAATGCGACCGTGACTGCGCGCTCCGAGTTGTCGGGGATAAAGAAACTTGGAAAGGAGATGACAGGCCCAGAGTGCGGGGTAGTATGGGGGTGGCCAACTTGACCATTTTCACCTCGATTCTGATACCGCCGATATGTTTTTTTGTCTGAAATCACAACACCAACTGTATTGTTTTTCAGTATCTTGATTTCATTCGACTTCTCAGTTTTGGATTATCTTGCTCCTTGTTCACTCGCCAACTGACGAAACCTTCTCAGCACGCGCGACGTGGCTTCGACTTTCGCACCCTATTAACTTCGTCATCGACGGCTTCAAGACTTCTTTGCAACCACGGCTTGGAAGAGACACTGGTGAATTCTACACCCACGTCATGACACTTCCCTGATCTCTTTTAATCTCCCACTGTCGACAGACCCTACTCTCAGTCTACCTGATCTGTCTGCCCTTATATCATCGGGCGTCTCTACCTGGGTCCCAGACTTCCTATATATAACTCATTTCTGGCGGGAGATATCCCATGCGAGTCGGAATCAGGTCATCACCGCCTGGGTGTCTCTCTCAAAGGTGTCAAGTTCCGGAGGGGCTCGTACGACATTTCTTTGACCGAAGTCGTATACTAGGATTTCAAAATTAAGATTCCCATCGTGGGCGATTGTGCCCAATCCATCATCCCTCTCATTCAAAAAGGGCAGCTTCTCGAGATCCCAGGTCAACATCACCTGAACTTATCATGATATTCAGGTACGCATGCTGTACTTTCGCATCGCCGGAGATCTCTGTCATCTATTCTGAAACATAACCCTTTGTTCTTTACTTGTCAGAGAACCCAGGACCGTCGTAAGATGAACTTACTCTGACGTTGGAATGGCCTGCTTTCGGGCTCTGTGGTCTCAAATCAGAAAAACATCTCTGGAAGATTCAGGTGCCGACAGGGTGACTACGTGACTTTGTGGGTACCTGATACTGGTATACAATGTTTCGGAATACCTAATCTACTGAAACTTCACCGACCGCATGCAACCCTCCCCACTACAGTACTTACGCCCTTCATTCGGAGTTACCTATCCACTTCTCAGCGCCTGCGGCGACCACGGAAGCACAAGCCCCTATCTCTCGGTTATGTGTATCTGTTATGGTCTTCTTTGCCGTGACCCAGTCAATGATACGGCCACGCGGCATCTTGCTACATTCTGCCCCCACACAGCTTCGTCAAGTTATGCTGGTTGGAGTGTTTGCACGATGAAAAATAATACGGGTACCACAAGGATTCCAGCTGAGTATTTATCAATTAAACCATTCACCGCTCGAACAAGAATGATGAATTCGCCAACGTATTAGATATTGCGGATCCCGGAGAACATGGGCGCCACAGAGAGCAGCTTGATTGGAGGCTGAAAGACCCGCTTCGAAGTCAAGACCGCCCCACTGGTTTGGGAGTACACGAAATTTTTGTGTTTGGTACACCTTCTCAATGAAGTACAATAATACCTGCAGCGGATTGGTACACTATCTCAATCTTCTGAAGGAGGCGCCTATTTCGAACGTATAATTTGGCCCAAGCTGACGGACTCTGTGCCAGAGCCTTGCCCTTGCATTTTCTCCATCGAGTTCACGGGAAAGTAAATCCCCCCATGGTTGTTCCCTTAGCATCTCAGCCTTCCTCCATGCCGTCTGCCCGAGGTGAAGCTGATGAAGTTGGACCGCATCTGGGTATTGTTCCTGAAACCATTGCCGGAATAGTAGTGTTAAGTGGTACGTTTCCTCTCCTCATGTGCTAATATATAGACAAATGACATTATTCAGTGGTTTTTATCGTTGCTATCGTCCTCTTGTGTATGCTTGGACGAAAGCGCCAGAATGCTGTTCACCGGCCACAGGCCTTCCGCCTCTTTACAACCACGCAACCGCCGAATACGACATCTTCTCCCGTGGTGATTCCATCGCGCCATTCTGCGATGAATTCTGGAGCATGCCCCAACTTGCTCCCCAAACAAACTATGTCCCTTCACTGTACACAACCTGAGCCCTGCTCAGACACCCCTCCTGCAGGTGACGCCCGTGGCGCTCATCTCTGTGATTGATCTCTTTGGGAACCATACTACGCATATGGACCATGGCATCATCATTTCCACAGGAGGGTAGGTTGTACCCTTCTAGAGGACATTGGTCTCAACACAACGCCGCGTTTTACCTAGGTCGTTGCATCGTTTAGCGTTGCATACCCATTATGAGCAATCCTCCTTCTTCGCATCTACACTTTTTGACTCCTTTGCCCTATCTTCTTCGTCGTATCGCGTTGCTAGTGTTGTCAAACATTGCTCCTTGACCGTTCTCCCCTGATTCAGGTCAACCCCCACAGCCACCGTTCATGTTCTTTCGTTTGTCGAATTGCTCGACTGATAGTTGGTAGTCTGTACCCTCGACACAATCCATTGCTTCGCAGGAAATGCTCTCTTCGTTCTCTCGGACCCTACAATACTACTGGTGCCTTTTCTCGCGTTCTGAGGCTGTCACTGGCAAGGATCGTATACCGCTGGTGTACTCAATTTTTTGTGGGGCTCAATCCCTGAATCAGACCAGTGTTCCGTCTTTTGAGAAAACACAGGTCTTTCCCTTTGGTTCCCAGATTATTATCAACCACAACTTGAGTGTCTTCTTGATCCGATGGGGTTGCTATCAATCCAGAGACTCGGACCAAGCTTAACGAACACCACAAATAAGGTAAATAAACGCTCGTCCACAATCTAATCAGTCATCGATCTTTTTGATCGACTCCGCCGAGACCAGGATTACCTCATACGACGAATTAAGCAATTGGACGATCAATCTTTCCAGTTCCCATTTCGCGAGCTTTCCCTCATTCGCTGTCGTTCTGACTCAAACTTCTCTCGTCCGACTCCGCCTTCACGAGCGTTCATCGTATTCCTGATAAATACACAGGCCCTCCTCATAGCGGACTTTGTCCTGTTCTCTGATTCTTCACGATTGTAATGTTGCAAGACCAATATCATCCACTCAATCCTTTTCTTTCGAAAATGAGGTAGTATGGAAATACTAGTATGACACGCATTTTAATACTGCCAGAGGGGATTTTTTATCCCCTTAAAACATGCAATTCTTTCCCATCTTTAATTTCAGGCTTCATAACGCATGGATCAATCTTGACCACGCGAACACACCGCCTCGCGTACGAGTATGGAGGTGAGCACCCTTTATTTCTGTCTACCCCTCACTCAAAGCTATCTCTTTTGAGCTTCTCCGATGGCCCTTTGTTGGGGACCCGAAATGTTCCAGAATCGAACCCTGCGTCATCTCATGGAACCCATCTCTTCGGTCGTTCCTGGTCGTACTTCGATATTTGAAGCCCGTTCTTAGAAGCCCTTCAGCCGTCACCAAGTACTCCAAATGATATATTGCGCTTAGGTCCGCACTGCGGATTACAATGCACTTTATACTGTGCTCAAAATCCGAGGTTCGGAAGACAGATCACTCTACTCAAACTGCCATAGTGCTAGGCAATGCAGCCCTTCAATGTCAGAACCGGGTTAACTTCACCTTGCGCATAGACGAGCAAACCACTCGTCGAACAACACCGTTTTCACACACCTATATTAAGATCAAGGTGACCATTTGGGGCGCTTCTTTCACACCCATACCAGGTAGGAGCAGACAGATCATGCCCTGTTCTGTCCGTTTAAGCATCAATAGTCACTTCCCGAAGGCAATCGCTGCCGAATGTCCGGAGGTGGGATTGGAATGAATCCTAGGGAACCATTGGCGACGGCAGGAAAGACCAGCAATTGGTAGCCCGCACCAAGTGCAGAGAATATATGCACTACGCGGCCCGTACAAGTATGTCAATACTCATAGCTACAGCGCTTTGCGCTGATTTATGTGGAAATCACTTTCAAACTATAGTTGAATGTAGTACATGCTCCACTGGTGTACCCGTACTCTATGATCAATGGGGTCTTCGGGTCCCCGCTGTTTGGGTTGACTTCCATGTACTCGTCCTCATGTTCTCAGGATCCCCGGGTTTTCGTATTCTAACATTCTTCGAGCATGGTCGCTGACGCATTGAACTAGTCCCGATGTACCAGAAAGAAATCGTACTGCCAAAACACGACTCCAATGTCGCAAGCACAGGTCTATGCATGCGAACGGAGCGGTGATACCCACGCCCAAGCATGAACCACAATGACCGTCCTACAGGACTTCACTAGATGAACAGAGGTCTGAAATCTTTGGGGAAGATCCCGATCAAAAACCTTGGGAAGTTCCACTGAACATTCTGAATTCAGTCAAATTTAGCGCCTTTTTCGAAGTTCCCGGTCCGATGCCCACCTCGAGAACGGTACACCAGCTCCTGGTGCACTCCTGGGTATGATTTTGAGAGCAAGGCCAGTTCCGTCTGTGAATAACGACCCGTCTCCTTGTCTGAGCCTCGTCGAACTTTCCCGGAAATGTTGGCATGATGAATTCGTGGGGAATGGAGATTAGAGCCTGCTTCCACCAGAAACGCATGCTCATCATCTAACAAGTCAAAAGCCCTAAAGCCAGTTATTGCGGCGCGGATATCACCGAATAAGGCGGGTCCCGAAGAAGAATATGAACCCAAAGCAATGTATTGCCTTTTATTGCGGGGTACGGAAGTCTAGAACCCAGACGTAATCGTGATGTGTGTTGTCGCACCAATGATTGGGCCTCTTCACCACCAATGAATCCTGGAAATTGTACCGTAGGCCACATGTCTGGTACGGATATCATGAATCAGTGGAGCAGGATGAGGAGCATACAATACAAACGTACGTCGAATTCCAGGCCCTTCCGTTTGAGTCTCTCCTGCGTCATCTTCCTTTCATGCCGGTTGACCCAGGGGCTACTCATTGCCGGATTTTGTCGTAGGGTGTAGTCGCCCATTGAAGACTAAACGCCGCCAAGGTCGAGGTAGTACTACCTCGCCCCAGCAACTTGTAAAGTGATCGTGTATGGCTCGTGGAGTTCGGGGGACCATGGACTCGCTCAGTCATAGCATCTCGTTTAGGTGCATATACTGTAGAACTTATTTTCGAAAGATTCGACCTTTGATTGCCGCCGATCAAGCTGATTGGTCTCCGGAACACCCGGGTAAAACTGGGCATATTTGAAGTCAGCGGATGGGTCTCCAAACCCGAGGATGGATCATGCGGTGATACCCTGCTTCCCGTCTTTGGAAAGGAAAAAAAAAAGAGGCGTCCCTGAGCCCTGCGAAGGGAGACGACGTGATTTCGAGCGACATTTTGTGGAGTTCGATCCTAGTTTTCCGCAGGAGGATATGACAGCAGCAGGTGCACAGGATATCAGTCGAAAGAATCAGAGGCGCGCAGGATTCTTCAACATAAAATCTCCTCGTCGTGTTTCCCTCCTTCTTCACTCTTACCCCCGAGAGGTCTTTCCAATCTCTGCTCCAGTCGTTATCAGGTCCTCTTTAGTATGATTGCTTCCTCTGTCGCCCAATCTGTCTCGGCACCCTCAGGTGCATTGTCTGCACCTGGCCTCCAAGGGGGTAACAACGTCCCCGGAGAGCATACCAGAGATCTCACTCCTGAGACTATTGCTGGGATAGTAGTTCTAAGTGGTAATAGTTCCTCTCACCATGTGCATTCGTATCTTCGAGTGCATCATTTCTTGCGACTGATACCTCCTCAGTGATCTTCATCTTCGCTGTTGTCGCCCTATGTTTGGTTGGGAGAAGGCGCCAACTTGAAGATCCCGAGTCTATTCCGCCCCTGCCTTTTCCCGCAAGCACGACGAGAACATCACCAGGGATGACATCCCCTCTCACTCTCGTCCCTTGTCGCCGCTCGATGATGACCTTCGGAGCCAACCCTACTCCGGAAGGCCATCTGTCCCAAGTCTATTCCCAGCCTTATGAGGCTTCGTCCACTCCGTCGGGCCAATTTTGTGGCGCCACTCATCCTGGCAAATGACCTTCCCAGAACCATCGCCCTTGCGCCATCACTTTTCATCATCCAGGTTCAATTGTAATTAACGACCTGTGCGTCTGGACAAGGAAGACGGTGATCTCACCATGGCGTTCTCATTGGTGTTGAGACCTGCTTTCATATAAAGATTGTCGCCCAGACAAGGGTCCCGCTCCGTGTTGTTTACCTTCCTTTCCCTGCATCTCTTCTCGGATTGTGGTATTTTAAGTATAGTGAAAATTATCACTGATCTTCGTCCGATTGTTTTGCACGACTGTATTCATGTCATCCTATATCCCCCTGTGTTTGCGTCTGATGAAGGCACCGAAGACTCACTGGTCGATCATCTTGCTGTAAATACAATTCTTATTCTCGTATTCACCGACATCGTGATGCTCTATCCCTACTCTTGTGGGAAAGGATCTACGCTTGACGAGCAATCTGAATCTGTTTTATGATAAGACAAAATGCCGTCCAGTCTTTGAGGCAAAGATCTTTACCTGTGTTTTTAGACTCTTGAGAACGTGCCGACCCAGTGAAAGACAACGCATCGTTTGTAGTGCCCCACATGGAAACTGGTGGGATGGAACAAAGAACTTGGTTCGATGCCCAGGACAGTGTTCGCATGTGCTCTCAGGTAGCGCCGCGCTGAATCTCCAGGATCCGGCTGCATCGGATCTCCTGGATTGGCCTGCATGTGCTACAGTGAGCACCGACAGGTGTCCCCGTAGAAAGTGCCAGCCCGGAGTGAAATGAAAGTGAAAGGAAAGCAAGACGAGCAGTTTTGACGCTTCGCTTGGTGCCACCTTATGCCGCCAACACTCCGCCAACCGCTGGCTGATGCAGCCTCATCGACATCGCCCGGCGCCTCGCCCACTCTCTGTCCCACCTTCTCTGCCAATTCCCCGGTCCGGGGTTTCTCTGACAAAGAAACAACTAGTGTTGTTCTTCGTTCCTCATCGCTGTACTGTATCACCAGCAAGAGGTCCTTCCTGCATGCTGGCCTCCCGAAGATGACGTTGGACCAATCGCTCTGACTCACCTCAAGGCAAATACCTTCCATCGTCACGCTGAACGAGGTTGGATTCATCCTTTCTCGTATATAAAACGACTACTCTTGTTGTTTCGCACCCCGATCCTTTTTGCTACTTTTTCCACCCGCGCCCTGCAGTAGTAAGCTTGTGGGGTATATAAGGTGGTATGTATCAAATCCCCTCCCTCTTTGTTCCCAAACCACCCATAGAGGAAAGCCCCCCGCTGTTTAGCAATACGCATTCCGACCTTATCCCTATCATCAACCATAATCTATGATTGTCCCTGCCACGACTTCACCACATCCCGCCATCATTGTCGACGAAAACCCGGCGCGCGAGAACCATGAGGTGATGGAACCTGCTATAATTGTCAAGATTGCTGTCGGTACAGGTGATTCTCTCTCCCCCTTCTTTACGTACCCTCCTTAAGAGATGGCGTCTTTCTTCCCTCGTCTCATCCAATCTCTCACCCAGCGTTTTTCTTCCTCCTCCTGCTGTCTCTTTACTTCGTCTCCAGACGTCGCAAGTCTCGACGTCCGACATCTGAAGATAATCTCAAATCCGTTTCAAGTCCATACTCTATGACCCAACTTTCACAAAAATCTTCAATGATAAACATGGGTTCTCCCTCGAAAAGAGATTCACAGGAGACTCTTGTCGATTGTAAGGATGTTTGAGTCGTGGTCTTGTATCACAAATCACCAGGTGCGCTGAACTCGGTATATACGAGATTATACGACTAGTGACAGGTGTGATGTTAAGACGACTCGAGTCCGAAACATACGCGCGTGGCTCCTTTATGGGAGTTTTATGGGGACCACGCTTACATAAGCTATCCATAGGGGGGTCCGAAGGATTGATCCTTTATCGAAACCCTTACATCGATTCCACAGCACCTGTCGCTCCTGCGAGGGGATACCCAAGAGACGCCTTCTTCTCGAACCGACCTCTACGGAATGAATGATACCTCAGAGCAAGTCATCTGGAATCTGTACGGTACATCCTAGAGCAGATCTCCATTGCCATCTTTACATCACTGAACAATGTTCTCGAATACCATCCATTGGGCGGTGGGGATCTTATCCCGGCGTCCTGAATTTTGCTCTCGAATCTCCCTTGTCCACGATCTCGTCCTGATCGTGTCCCTTGCATATGGGCCAATACCGTCATGATCACGCATTCCCTTCATTGTACAATACGCACGTGCACTTTATGTCTTTCTCCTAATGCACATTTTCCTTTCGGACTGCTATAGATAGTGACACATATCTTTGTATCATATCATGATTGTGAGGTGCACAGGCTACGGACGTTACATTCATTCACAAACCTCGCAACCCACTTTTTCCACTCACAATGGGGGGGTGTGCCAGAAGACACTTTGTTGCACACAAGCATGTATTTGCCTTTGGAACCTATTTCTTTCTCCTTGGTCTAGTATTTGTCAAGCGAAAACAGGACTTTTGAAGGTTATACGCCCAATGTTGGTGCCTGTTGATCGAGAACCAACGATGAGAGAAGATTACTACACGAAACGGTCACATTTTAAACGGTGTGGGGTTCAGACCGATCCCGCGACGATTACATCAATCCTCCATCTTGATCGACCAATCGACGACCTCGATCTATTGTGGTGCCAAGTTGTGCCTGGCCAACGCCACCCACACGGTTGTCCCGACCGCCCCCGAGTCCTCCCTTGAATCGCGGCGTTTGAGTCTCCATGTCACCGCAATTGGAGCCTGAAGGAGTTGAGACCTCCTTAGGTGTATCTCCCCTTGTGTCTTCGCGTTGTTGTTTGACGATGCATTGGACCAGATCAAAACTTGCAATAGATTGCAGTACGACCGAGCCTCCGAGGTATAGTCACCAACAATCATGAATGCGACGTGCGCGGTGTAGTACGAGGATTGTCTATCCGACCGTCGTTCACCTAAATCATCTTCCACTGATCTGTCTGTCTATCCAAAACCATAACATCAATTGTATCATTTGTGAGCTCAACCAGGTCCAAATTCGTGTCGTTTAGCCCGTTCTACGCAGTGCCCGTTTCTGGGTTTCCCGTCGTAGATCCTAGCATCAATGTCAAGTCACGAAGCCCTCACTCTTGACCCACTATCCTCAATGATAACTATGGCTCGAGCTTCGAGTACGTTTTAGGAGACCTTGCACCCACGATCTGCCCTCTGCTTTGGTTACCGGCCACATCACCGTGACACTATCCCGACCCTCACCATGACCATCTCCATACAAACTCTGCTCACCATATTCTGTATCTGTGTTTGTTCTAATACCACCGAACGCCGTCTCTACACTGGGGTACGTGGTCCTAACTCTAGCTGATGTTGAGCGGTTGACCAAGTCAGACACAGGTCACCACCGCCACCTACGTCTCCCAAATGAGCCAAGTTCCGAAGGGCCTCATATGCTCATATGACAATTTACTTTTACCGGAGTCTGTGTACTAGGATAACAAAATCAAGATTACCATTCAGGGCATTTGTACACAATCCATCAACTCTCTCTTTCAGATCGGGTAGCTTCTCGAGACCCTAGGTCAACGTCACCTGGACTCATGCTGATATCCAGGTCCGTATGCCGTACCTTCGCGTCACCGGAAACCTCTGTCATATATTCTGAACGAGCTCTTTGTTCCAAACTTATCAGAGAACCTAGGACAGACGTAAGATGAAGCTACTCTGACGCTGGAATGTCCTCCTTTCGGGCACTGCGGTTTCGAATAAGGACAACCTCAATGGAAGGTCATCATCTGTTTCGCATCTGGTGATGGGAAGCTAAAGCACCAGAGAAATAAAGGTGGTCGCTCGTCCGTCATTGCCAGCCAAAGTGAGCCGACATCGCCTATGAACGGCAACTTCACTGAGTTGGCCTTCACTATAGAGTCATAATGGCGACCACCTCGTCTCATTCGTATCAAGCATGCGAGCTCAGTCCAACAGAGAAATATCTGACGACGCGATCACACTGCAGTCTTCCTGGATTGTGCTTGATGCCAGGCGAGCTTTTTTTCGTGGAGCGCTGTCAAATGTTGACAACAGTTCCGTTGCTTCCCTGCTCAGGGTCGTTCATTGATCGCAGCAAGACCTGTGAACGATAATTGACAGGAGCACTTAAGGCCACTTTAACATTGTACATACCTCATTTAGTAAGTCGCCGTTGGGTGACATACCAAAACGAAGTTTCCGCTGTATAAGGGCAGGTTTGTACCGACGAAACAAGCAGGCAAATTACTGCCTTGCCATGTCCCACACATTCAGGACCATTCCGGATTGTAGCCGCCGCATTGCGACCAAATCAGAACGAACGCCCGTTAATGTAAGCTCCGAGATACCTTGATACACCACTGCCTATTACAGTACTCAGATCATTCATTCGGGTGTTAGAAACGAACGGAAACATATGGGCCCATGTCTTTGAATCGCGCCTGTCTGTGATAATCGTGTGTCCATCAATCATACTACGACACAGTCTTTCTAGTACGTGTAAGCTCCGTCAAGCTATGTTGGATTGGGTGAGTGTACCATGAGCCCAAGCTGAGTATTTGTTGAGCGAAATGCGATTTGAGGGGATTAGGTACAAGGACTGGGGCGCTGCAAAAAATACCCTTATTGGACGCACCCGCGCGTCAAGTCATGACCATTGCGCCGGTCGCGCGATTCATCTCGAGGGCTTGCCGGCTCCTCTCCCCGAAGGGCAGGTATTCCTGATACCCTTGGTATATGTCCTTCCCAGTGCGGCATTGTATCACTGGCAGTGCGTGGGCTCACGGGGTCAGGTTTCTGAAGGAGGTGCGTACCTTGAATGTATAATTTGGCCGCTCCTGCGCCTCCTTCGTAGAGTTCCGGAAAAGGTACAACACACCGATGGGTGGCCCCTTGACATCCCATCCTTCCTCCACGTTGTTTACCCTCGACGAAGTCGGTGAATTTGGACCGCGCACTGGTCTTGCTCCTGAAACCATTGTCGGAATAATGATATTGAGTGGTACGTTTTCTCACTTCACATACGAAAATGGCAACATATGAGACTACCCAGTGGTCTTCTTTATTACTGTCCTTATGTTGTGTTTGTTTGGACGAAAGCGCCATCCTGAGAATCCTATTCAGTGCCCCCCGAGCCTTGCGTCTCTCTACAACCACCCAATCACCGGATACGACACTTCTCCCATTGTTCCCTCCATCACGACGTTCTACGATGGCATCCGGAACTAGCCCCCCCTTCCTCCGGAAAAACCCGTTATACCCCCATGGCACACAACCCTACCCCGAGTCGGACACCCCTCCTCTGGATGGCATCTGTGGCGCTCATTCAGCTGATTGACCGTCTCGGGATCCATACTATTTATCTAAACCACGGCATCGCACTCCCCCAATGGCGTGGGCTGTGATTGTCATCCGTACCCTGCAGAATAGTGATCTCACAACGTCGCTTCGGTCGATGAAACCCACGCCGTTAGATAGAAAATTTTCACCAACGATAGGCAATATTATTCCTCCCAATCTGTACTCTTTGATTCCCTACCCCCACCCCGCATTACGCAAAGAATCTTGTGACATTATTGAACCTCAAATTCGTCTTTTTTGTGTGAGAAAGATGTGAAATACAATCCATAAAAAAGACCTGTGCACCGTCTTTGAAACAAAGATTTCGAAATGTTGAAGTTGTCGGCCCGTGTAGGTCCAGTGTGGGTCCTCGGGGTGGGTGAACTCGAGCTGGATCTCCGCCCCGACCGCGATCACGGCTTGATCGACGATGGCGCCCGCACTGTTTTGCCCTGTGCCGTACTCTACCCGCAAGACACCGCTCCATTTACACCTTCAAGTCTATCTTCATCACCGCAGATGAGATCCACTAGCAGAGTATCTTCTTCGTCCCTCAGTGGCACAAGACTGCAGGAGCCATCCCAAAAATGCACATGTTTCTCGCAATTCCTGTGACTCATCTTTTGCCAAGCCAGATATCGGACGAGCCGACAGTCCAGCGGCATCAGCAACAATTTCCTACTGGTTCGTGAATTCAAAACATCATCACGAATACTCGTAGGTTCCTTGTCTCGTTGGAAGAATCTCATCGCACAGTTGTTTGGCCATCCGTCTGGTTCTTCTTTGGCGCCCCGCAGTCATTTGAGTAGAAGTCGCGGTATATAAAGGTCCTCCTCACAATCTTTCTCTCCATCTCCCTTTCACCTCAATTTCTGCATAGAGAAAAGTCCGCCCTTCCAATAACAACTTCGACATCGCCCTTCCTCACTATCACGACTTATGATCACACCATCGTCGCCCATCATGCCACCGTCCCCATCTACCCTCACCGACGAGGAAGGGCGCCAGTCTGAGAATCAAGGGCCGATGGATACTGGACTTATCGTCAAAGTCGTTGCCGCACTAGGTACATCTCTGCTCTTTTTCATACTTCCGAGAGAAGGGGACTTCTCTTCTTTGGTCTCATTCGATCTTCCCCCAATAGTATTGTTTATCGTCGTCCTGCTGGGTTGTTTCTTCGTCGTTCGTTGCAAGATGGGGGTGAGGCGTTCACCGCAAGCCCTCGCAACATCTACGAGGAAACGGAATGCCCCATATCTCCTCACACCACTCTCCAGAAGGTCGTCTATGAGGACAGTGGACTCGTCTTCGACCGTTCTCGAAGGCGTTACTGTGCAAGACTCACAAGAAACTCTCGTCGATCCCTCGACAGTCACCACTCCCCCTGCGATGCCTGCAAGAGCCCACACCAGAAATCCATATTCCTACATCCGATCTCTACGAACCCGTTGACGCTTCCATCTCCCCTCATTCCTCGTCACACCCACCTCCACTTATCCTTGTCTCCCTTCGTTGGGCATCTGTCAGATGACTTCTCAACTCTCTGTGGAGAAGTCGGACTTCGTCGTTGGATGTCCGGCGCTAAGGACCCTCAAATTGGTCGATACCGAAGAATATCACCATTTGCAGTCCTGAGAATCATCCTTCTATTTCTATCCTTTCTTTTTCATCTTCTTTTCCTTGTCCTGTGATCAGGGTTTCCTCGATCCTGTATTCGTCCTCATGCCTTCATCATCCTGCACTACGTCACTCCCCCACACGTTTGGTTGTATCCTGCCACTGTTTCCTTGTTTCCTTATTCCGTTCCTATATCGTCCATACCTTCAAGCCCCTTGTATTCGCAGGAATCAGGAAGGGCGAGCCCATTCCTCCCTGCTTTGTCTATGCGCAACTTGCGCGTTCTCAATGTGTTTTTGTCGTAGTCGGACTCTTTGCGACGTAATGCAGAACTCCTTGTAGTAGAATCGAAACAAACTCTCGCATCTGTTTCGTGACCAAAGCGCATAGCATCTGTGGCAGTGTGCAAGGCTTCGGCATATCACTTATGACATCAGAACCTGGCGTCTGAGTAAAGGGATAGATATGCTATTTGACTGTTCTGGCACTATGTAATAGGCTCGAGATGCTAAGAGTGAACGTCTTGGCCTTCCTGTTTATACGTCCTTCCAAAGATTTGTAGCTCGATCGGACCAGAATCTGTTTTTAACGGCAGAGTTCATTTGCGTGGGAGGATCTCGTGGCCAAAAACAGCTAATAATCGGTCTGGGAGTCCGGCGGGAGTAAGGGCGATTCGAAGCTCTGATTCTCCAGAACTTCTTCGGTGTGTTCACATACATGTAAATAGCCTCGAGGACAGCGCTGACGAGTTTCCCTGATTCGGTCATCACATTGTGTTCAATGTTTATCATTTGGGAACGGGATGGCAGTGTGTCGGGAACGAAGGCACGGACCAGGTCACAGTGATTGAAGAAGATGTGAAAGCGGGACAAGCCTAGTATTATCTCACATGAGATCGGAAGTTGGAATTGATTCATAAATAGCACAGTTGGACCATATATGCAGCTTCGGTAGAAGGATCAGCTTCGATCCTGGGATAATACACGAGAATGAGGTTAATACAAGTCGAGTATATTGAATCAGTTTGCTACCCACCTTCGTTCTCATGAGTACCATTACGAAGGTGTGCTTGCCATGTCTAATTGGGAATGAGGATACGTTCTCTCTCTTCTACTTGGGATAATTCCCGCTCGTGCTAGAGCAACCCGAAACTCAAGCAACGTACATGCCAATCATAGCCCTACGTACCGCCTCTACTCCCAATCGGGCTCCTCTTCTAGACAGAATGCTCCAGCGAGCTCTTTTGCGAGATGGGAGAGCATGGGAGCGACTCTTTCAACGCTAACTCCATCCGGTAGTAGCATGTCATGGATCTTTCGGGGTCCATATGGCTCGGACTGGTGCAAAGGCATCCATTCTGCAAAATCTGACACGCGAACGTGTCATCCAAAGAGTGCGAGGCTACCTGCAAACGTTTTTTCTTCTTTGTACTGTGCATGTATCTTCGTCAAAGGGAGCAGTATCGAAGCCCCGATATGGACTGGGGCCCGCCATGAGTTGAAAACTTCCTTCGGACCAGCGTCCTGGTATCATTATAAATCCGAGGTAAGCCATGCCCAACAGGACACCAAGTAGGGAGGGAAGGAACCTAAGTATCCACTACATTTAATTCGAAAATGCTGAAGTCATGTATCACATCTTCATTTTGGCATCGTGGCTCTCTCGGAGTTCAGAAACCATGCATAGGCAGAAAGTAGTCTGGTCTTGAGACATTGATCGTGCAAACCAAAGAATGGGTAGTATCCCGCCATACCCCAAAATATGCCCAGCGGTCAACACAACGTCAACGAGATGGGGCCCGTGAAGAAGAACGATACAAGGAAAGCCTGTTCCCTTTTTTCCATTCCCTTGCTGAGACCTTGATTCACCGCCTCTGCGCGCCGGTGTATGCGGCGCGATGGGACGCCTCCCCGGCCTCTTGCAAGCGCCTTGTTGGGATCTATTGACATCCCTGCGAACGGGAAGGAATTTTCTGTGAGATTGTGAGTACTCAGAGTGATGACGTACTTGATAGACGTTATACCCCGGTTGGTTCCCTGAAGGGCCGTTCTGAACAACGATGAATACGAATGCGTGCAGAGGTTGAAGTCTTGGCATTGGTCGAGTTTTGAGGTGTTGAAGCCGGTGTGACGTGACATCGTTCTGGTGCGGTCAATTGTGGGTTGTATCATTCCTGTTCCACATTTATCAATATGTACCTCTCGCCAAAGGTGGGGTCTGACCAGAAAAAGTGAAAAACTCAATAGTCTTCTCAATGGCTTCTACTTCCCAGGTGAATCCAGGCTGTATGTTGGGCTTATAAAAGCTGACTGATGGTCCAATGCGGTACACTATAGGAAAGGGTCCTGTCAAACTGAGATGCCGATATAATAATTATGGATTATTTATGATTTTCGGAGCATCGGTGAGATCTCAGAGGTTATCCTCTTAATATGTGCAGCGCCTTCGGCGGAGCGGGGGAAGGGGGTATAAATTCCTAGAGAAATCGCAAGCAGCCTCTACTCACCCAAGCCCCGCAAGACATCGTTGCGGACTCCTCCCTCTGTCCCGCCCATGGTTTTCACACCGCCGCCGACCGAAACCACAGTATCCCCCAAAGTTGGCGTCCTAATGGCGTGCATCCTAGGTAATTCATTCCTTCAGCTATCATGAGGGACCCAGAGGTGGACTGATTTTCACCTCTCTAGGAATCGCCATCCTTTTTGGGATTTGTATGTGGTTATTCGCGTTTGGGGGGAGGCAGTCGACTATTATTTTTGCTCGACGGTATTGGCAATGGGGTCGCGAGATGTACACCACCTCCGTTATCCCTTCATGGACCTTCCCACAGTGGAATGGTTCGCCGATTGGGGCACACCATGAGAGCCCCAATGTGGCCCATCGCACAGCCGAAGATGCAAATGCCCACTTCCGCCATCCTCCCTTGCAAGCCCCGAATCGGGCATACGCTCCTGGAAACGTCCCACGAAACCACACGCGTAGTCCTTCGAGGGCTTCGCGCTCGTACCCTGTTGCTGTCCCCACCCATACTATTCAGAACCAGAGACGTGGGCCAGCATAGGTTTTTTTTTCTCTAGTACAGCTTCTACGCGAACCGTGTCCTCGGAGATTGAAGGCAAAAATCAAAATTGTACATATATAGAAAGTATGATGAGATCTACGTACCCTTGATGGGATCCTCCTGTAATATTGTAAGGTCCTGTTGTCATGGGCGGGCATATTGATTGACCACGATATACCGATTTTTCGGAAAGCAAATAGATCTAGTTGGTTGGTTGGTAAAAGTATCTGTCCTGAAGGATTAAGGCAAAAGCGAGGTGTGCCGCCCTGAAACCTTGATACTTTCACGGCGGAAATGCGTGAAATATCTGAGTTTTGGGCTCTTAATTGAACCATATAATTCCAAGAACGCGCTCATACTGAACCTTTTGGATCAATCACAATGTGTGAAGTGGCTGCAGGGCCGGAGTTCGATTTTTTTTAGCAGGTCACAACCTTCCGCCACTCATTTCTGGTGTATCACAGGATGACTCGACATTGGCCGAGTCACACACCTGTGCAGAACTTTCTGTTGGGAGGTTCCGGAATCCGTACTGCTGTGAGGACGTTTTCCAGAAAGATGGGGCTGACATTTTGATTATCATCCGCAATACGGAAGAAACAGAAGAACATACAACTCTTGCTTATCAGATATTCATCGCTCCACTTGTGCCTTTTGTTATTTGTTTTGTCTGAAATCCTGCAAAGACGGGATAACTGCGCAAGCAACGACGGTAGGAATGACCTTACCCATTATGGATGGTCATATGCCATATTCACCTCGTGTTCTGATTTCTGCCGTTTGGTAGGTCGGGAGTCAGCATCCCTGCTTGCGGTTCCGCAGGCTCCAACTGCGCACCGAATTCGCTCTTCGTCTTTTCGGAACCTTTGGGCGTCTAGAAGCGAACCATCCCAATCGTTCAATGAGTGGCCGCCTGGGCCGTACACGGCTCCACCTCGTAAAAAGCGCCGATATTACTTTCCCCTTGACCCAGCTCGATAATACTATGGTCGGTATTCCGACCCGTTGGAAACCCTCAGCCCATGGCTCCGATTGTTTGTTGTGGCGCGTGGCTTTACGAACTGCGATGCAAAGCTATACGCAGGCGTAAGTGTCCACGCGACCAAACTTGCGATAGAGTGAGCGGGAGATTGGGGATAGGAAATGATATAAAAGCAACAAGACGAGAAGGGCTACCTCCAGCGTTCCAGTTTCATTCGCCCAGCCAGTCTTCTCGTTACCGTCATGTCTGATAGTGCATCTTTCATCTCTACTGCCCCTTCTGAGGCTACGATTGCGACTGAAGCAACCCCACTGCTGAAGAAATCGGGAGGAAAGAAGAAGGGTGAGGGTCGTTAGTGCTATATCTAGGATGGAAGGCTTGGTACTCACCATCACGTACGAACGCAGATACCAAGACCAGCGGCGGGGGAAGCAGTCCCAAGCTAGACGACTCGGCATCCACGTTCGCTGCCCAGGCCAAGAAGCATGGGTGGGGCACCACAACGGCAGGACATGCTTCGCTTGGATGATGCGGTCAGGTACGATTGCGACTTCGAATGGTGCTAAAGCAATGTCTGAACAATCTCGATTTGACCTGCGTAGATGATACCGATCGATATCTTCCCCCGTGTCTATATTGTGGATCGACGATCTGGAGATATTTGATTGCACTGCGATTGACAGAGATCTAAATAGGAGAGGTGATCGTGACAGGATCCACTTGATGTCGATTGTGAAGTGGTGACATGTATCCATTGTCGTGAAGTGGTAGTTGTACATCTGTTCGGCCAAGTCTTACCTTCCCCAATGTGTAAATCACATAAAGTCCTCTTCCATTTCTCTGACACTCTTTCTCGGCGTATTCTCGTCTTCACCTTCGGGAATACCGGAGAACAACAGATCGTACGATCGGGCAGCTTTTTCTTCTTCTCGAGCACGAACAAGCTCTGCGTCTGCCTTTTTCTGGAAATGTGACGGAAGGCCAAGATAAGGATAGAGTTGAGTCGTGAGGCAACGATGTCAATCGAACTTTAAAAGACGCTTTACCTTGGCTGCAGCAGCTGCGCGACGGACCGCGGTTTCTTTTAGGATTCGATCGGTTCGTTCTTGCTCATGATCGACTTGCCTCTCGATCTTTGTCTTATTAAGCCGGTTGACGATGGGATTCTCCCGCGCGGGAACATGGACTGTAAAATCCCCGCGAAGTCGGCGCGACGGTCTTGAGAAGATGAACGGGACATATATGACTCACCTCGTTTGACCTAAAGGGATGTCGTTACCATGCATGCAGAGCGGGATGACCTCAAGCGGAAGAAAAAGACGGACTCACGCGTCTATCGTTGTGGAATGAGACTTGTCCCACCGCCATATCGCCAGTTTTCTATGTGGCCGTCAGGGCTGAGATAACCGAGGTGGAATGAAATCAATCGAATCGATACGCACCTTCAAATTGTCGGCTGGTGTGTAAATGATGGTCAAATTATCTTTCTTGTTCCCTGAGATCTGATAAGGTAAGTTGCAGCCTAATGGGGATCGACGGTTATGATGAAGACGTACCCTCGATAGAGTTTGCCTTGACCAATTGCGCACAGTCCTTGAGAAGGGGTTCGGGTATGTTCTCCCAGGTCATTTCATCCGGCATCCGAAGATAGACATGGGCAGATGAAAGTTTATCTACATGAAACCAGACATCTTGTGGCCATGCATACTTGATCAAGTCTTCATCTGATCATGGACACTGTAGTTTGCATTCATGATGGCGAAAACACAAGGATGAGGACGAGACGCACTTTCGACCTTGTCCTTGCCCATGTAGATCACAACAGGGGGATCGATGGCTGGTGTGGAGGTAAGGAATGATGAGATAAATAAGAGATAGATCTGATGTTGGAATACTGACATGCCGATTTGAAGAACAAGACCATCTTGCCAAGGAAGAGGAGGATGTTTACGAGGAGATGAGTGTCAATTGCAGCGAGGCCAAAGCGAGGGTCGGGGGTGAATATTTTCCACAGATAACCTAAAATAACAGAGTTATACTAGTATTACGTGATAATGTCTGTGGCGGGGCGGGTGGCTGCTGGACCCTTGCGGTGACCATCTTTGTCGCGTTCCTCGACATTCCAGTTCATCCTTTCTCTCCTTTCTCATTCTTTGGCCAAATCGCGCTAAGAGTCGTGACAATAGAGTCCAAGACCGACTCATTCAAACAAAGAACGATCTTGTTGAAGCAGTCTTCGAGGAGAAACATCCAAAATGCAGCCCAATCGGTTAGGACTTGGTCTGCGTCCCCCTCTGCAATCTTATGGCCAAGGTCCCTCAATATCGGCCCTCGCACAGCAGCAACAGATGTTACACACACAGCAGTTTGTGCCCCCGCAACCACGGGCAACGAGTCTCTTCATTGGTTCCATCTCGGGCGGCATCACAGACGCCTTCTTGAACCAGCTGCTGGGGGTTCGTTCTCACCTCATTTATTGTCACATTGGCCTAATTGCTCTTTTGTTCAAGGGATGTGGTCCGATAGCGTCATTCAAACGCTTAATTACTCCCGCAAACAAACCTCAGGGGTTCGGCTTTGCAGAGTTTCAAGACCCTGATGGTGCGATTCGTGCTATCCAACTACTTAATGGAGTCGAACTGCCTGCGTTGGAAGATGGCTGTGTAAACAAAAAGCTGCTGGTGCGTCCTGTCCTTGACTGACCTCACACTACAAGCCTACGTCGTCACTCCAGGTCAAACCAGATGAAAAGACCAAGGTATTCCTCGATGCCTATCAGGCACAGAAGATGAAGACAGATGTGAGAACGTCCTTCCATATCCATGCAACTCGTCTCATCTCACTCTCTCATTAGGCTGACGAAGAATCATATCGTCAATCGCAAGCAAGAGTTTCCGAACTTGTCGCTGACATCAACAAACGATCGCAGGAAGCAGCCAGCAGTGGCCTCCTCGACAAAGAAAAATACGTCATCCCCCCTCATTTACACGATTTGCAAGAAGCAGACCTGCCTGAGACTCAGCGTGGTCTCGTGATGACCGAAATTGCCCAGTTCCGCGAAAGAGCCGCCAAACGTGAACGGGAGAAACTCAGAGACGTCAGAGAAGCCGTTCCTTACATTCTGAATGCGCCAAGTGGTCCAAAACGCGAATGGGGTAAACCACAAGGACAAGGCGCGCCACCTGCTGCTGGCAAGGGTCCTCAAGGGTATGGAAAAGGCGCTCAAGGGTATAGTAAACCAGTTGGGTTCGTTAAGGAGGGCGAGACAGCCGCTCCTCGTCAAGAAGAAGGATCAGGGAGTAGAACTAAAACGGATGAAGAGCTGGAGAATGAGCGGAAAGAGCAACGGAGACGCGACGAGGAGAATTCTTACCGTGACGTGAGTTCTCCTTATTTTCGCTGCTGAGCCCCGTGCCAATCAGATGATCAACGTACACAGAGAGAGCGGAGATATGAACCTCGAGAACGCGCTCGGATTCAAACTCTTGAGAGGGCATTGGGTCGCGAGCGTGCAGTCAAGGAAGCGGAGGAAAGAGACCGCATAGAAATGCGATCTCGCCTCGATATCTGGGACGACGACGAAAGTGACGAACAGTTTTATACCGACAGGTCAGCTCCGCTCAGTATCTACTTCTGCTTGATCGATCTCACAGCATACATTCAAGAACTCGGTGGCGTACTCTGCGCGCACGACGGCTTGCAACAGAGGAAACAACAGATGCAGATTCCCGAGTATACGAAGAACGAGAAGCAGAAAATTTGCGACGCGAATCAGAAGCGTTCCTTGCGCGACAAATGGACGAGATGCAAGCCCTACAAGACGAACAGAGGAAAGCTGGAATGCTTTTGGATGACGGTGCGCCCGTGAAACTTAACGTCTCTTTGGCTCCTGTTACCACCAAGGGCGATGGTTCTGGGAAGGATAAGGTTACTGTGTTTGGTCAAGAGGAGGATGAGGAGGAAAGTCTAAGGAAACGCAAGGCTCCGATGGTGAAACTTGATCTTGCGGAAGGTGGAGAGAAGGCGAAGGAGAGATTAGAGAAGATCAAGGCTTCGGTACCTAAAGATAAGGAGACTTTGTTCAGGGCGAAAGTAAGGTGGGATGGTCTAACAGACGTGAGTCTCATCTTCTCTGTTACCCATAGAAGACTCGAGTTGACAGTCGATGATAGACGATGATCGATCGGAAGTTGGAGCCACTCGTGAAACGAGAGATGATCAAATATCTTGGTGAGCTCGAGGATGATGACCTGGTCATGTTCGTTCTTGAGCACTTGAAGGATCACAAGAACCCTCAAAAGCTCGTGGAAGGCTTGGAACCAGTACGTGTCACGCTTACCCTCTCTCAATTCGGCTCATCAACGGACGGGATGACAGGTTCTAGAAGAAGAAGCCGTCGAGTTGACGATCAGTGTCTGGCGACAAGTCATTTTCGAGAGTATGGCCTATGGCGAGGGACTGCACACCGAACGCCTGATGGTGGACTCATGATTGCGATATCCCTTTCGGACTCGTCACATGTTGTATGTGATCGTTGGTGCGTTTGCGTAGAATCGTCTAATTTCGCTGCTAAGCTGTATAAGTCTCTCTGTTCTTCTCGATTATCTATTGCTTTGGAAGAAGAGGGAGGGGTGGGGTGAAGAGTGGGAGTGTGTTGCCCCCAAGGCAGACACGACACGTCAGATGGGTAGGGGTAGTTGGGTGCAGTCAGTTCACATCATGGGTTGTCGTGAGTTCCGCATATTCGAATTTCCGACCTTTGTAGCCAAGAATGATATTACTTCGTCTCTTTTTTTTTATCACTGTATTCGAGGATATACCGTCGATCCCATCATCCGAGTTTTCCATGCGATAACAAATCTCGTCAGCGCGTTGTTGGTGGATGATGAGTGTCTCCTTTATTCTACAATGGTTATTGACGGGTGGTGGGCGTGAGCCCTTGTTGCGTGTGTATGCAGGGCGTCTTGAATCATCGCCTCCACCGAGCCTTTTCAACTTCAAGCAGTGCCATAACCTGCCGTTTTGGCGTGATGGGTACTCCATCCTAGGTTTCATAGGACCACCATGCCCGTCTGGCCCTCTCGCTGAGTCCCATTGTGAGTGCTTTCTACATCGCCCTCGGTTAACACTTCAGGGATTCGTTCGACATGTACAATGGATCTGGAAGCAAAGACACGTATGGTGAGTGGGCTCTCGTTCAGCTATCCAGTCTGCAAAATTTCAGGCTTTGAACATATCTTTACGTGTTCCCGTTCATGTTCGCTATGCTCGCCTTGTTGTTCTTGCTTTGGTTTGTGTATCACTTTGGTCTGGGGATGCTCTAGCGATATGTTTTGGCTCATAGCTTGGCATATATAAGTATATGAACCCTAATACAACGCGCCTTTGAGCATATGGTCTCCCTTCTGTAATCGAACAAGAGGTTGTGAGACTGGGTGGGTCCCACGAATATACATGTCACTCTCTGTATAAAGCTACTGTACCGTACCCGATGCCGGTCTATCAGGAAGTGTGCTCGGTGGATTCTCGGAGACAAGCGGAAAACTGCTCTCTTCCTCTTCCTTTCTTCGGAGGGTGGTAAAATGCTCAATACCAAGCCCTGCAGCAACCATCGACCTTCGCTGCGACCCTCTTGTCTCTGTAATTGGACAGGAAGGATGTGGAAATGGTGTGACTTTTATCATATCCCTGTGAACGCACGCGCAAGCGATCAGTTGCGCATCAAATCCCTGCCGTGGCGGACATGTGGAGAAGCAACTCATCCCCGCATGAGTTTGTGATGCTTTGAGTGGTGATTCTGATGCGGCTGTCTATGGATTTCCACCTGACGTGATTCTCCTGGCGCTACGGTAGTCGGACAGGGGAGCGGATAGTACATCTTTATATAAACTCAACAAAACACCAAGTCGATCGTTCGTTTTCTTCGAGAGTTGTCTGTTGACGTTGTTGAGGATGTCCTGGACGGTGTTGACGCTTTGTTGGACGTTGTTGCCTCTTGTGGGTGCTGTGCCTCGGCCTCTCCCTCAAGCATCGCCGAGCTCTGCTACTGCTCCCGCTCCGCCAAGCACAAGTTCTCCTTCACTCGTCGTTTCGACTGTAATTGCAAGCCCAACAGCTCCGCTCGACTCGCCTGTGCCCTCTCAAGTTCCTCTGCCACCAGTTCAAGCATGGTGTCCTAGTGAGATATTCTGTGCGGGTTCGGTGAGTCATTTTTTTTTCGAACATCGCCTCAAATTGACCTCTCGAAATGTGCGCAGCTCCTTCAAACGGTCAACCTTGCCCAACTGTATGTCGACCCCAAAACATTTGTGGATAAACCCACCACCAAAACATCTTCAGAAGTCATCGCGGACTTCCAAGGGATCTCAAATGCCAGCACACCCACCATCAGCACAGTCGTCAACTTTGTCAACTCCGACTTCCGTGGCGAGGGTCTGGAATTGGATGCTGTCGCCCTGGACAACTTCAATACGCGCCCTGCATTCCTTAATAATGTCTCGGACCCTTTGGTGGAAGCGTGGTCTCACACCGTCCATACTTACTGGACACAACTCATCAGAGGGACCGACCAATCTGCACTGTGTGGAGAAGGGAGCAACAATGGAGCTTGCGAGAGCACTTTGATCCCTCTTAACCACACATTCGTCGTCCCAGGTGGTCGATTCAGGGAGCAGTGTAAGTTCTTCTTCCCATACCGGTCATTAATATCCATGTGTATTGGGATATGTTATATATGACGTCATTTTCTCGTAGACTATTGGGATTCGTATTGGATTGTTTTGGGATTACTCAAGTCGGAACTGTTCGATATCGTGAATGATACTCTTCAGAATTTCATGGATGAGCTCGAGCATATTGGGTTCATTCCGAATGGGGGTCGAATTTATTGTACGTATCCCGGAATTCTATCATTTTACAAGGGTCACTAAACGGTTTCTGCAGACCTGAATCGTTCACAGCCTCCTCTCTTTATTCACGTGAGGACCCTTATTCTTTCGACTTTTTCTTTTCCAACGTGGAGAGTTTATCTCATGTCAAATTGACAGATGCTCGGTGCATACATCGATGCAACGAATGATGCTTCCATTCTCGCTCGGGCCCTGCCGCTCGCGGAGGTGAGCCGTTCTCTCATAAACTCCATCACTCAAACTCTAACATGCTTGGGTAATTCAGAAAGAACTGGACTGGTGGACCGCAAACCGTAGTCTCAATGTCACCAGCCCATATACCAACCAGACCCACACCGTGTTCCGGTACAACGTCAACAATACTGCACCTCGCCCAGAATCATATCTGACAGGTCCGTAGGATGACTTTTCCCTTCGAAGTCTCGCTTATATTTTCTTCGTAGACTATCTGACTGCCAATGACCCGACTCTGGCGACCCCACTCAATGAGCAACAACGTTCAAACCTTTATGCCGAGTTAGCAACTGGAGCCGAGTCCGGGTGGGACTATACTGCTCGTTTCCTCCGTGAACCTCTGGCAGGCGGTTCAAATAATACGAACCCTGCATTACGATCTCTCAACGTCAGAAGTCACGTACCCATCGATTTGAATAGTATCCTTTGTGAGCTTGTACTTCTCCCAAATCATCCTCGAAGCTGACGGAGGGTTCAGATAGATCGCACCTCATCCTTGCTGGGATCTACAACAACCAAAGCCGCTCTGCAGTAGCAGCAGGTCACGTCACCGCTGCCAACAATCTCAAGGCCGGTATCCTCGATCTCCTTTGGGACCCGACCAAATTAGCCTTCTACGACTTCAACCTCACTTCGAACGCGAGGAACGATATCTACACAGTTGCCACGTTCTATCCTCTTTGGAATGGAATCGTCCCCCTTGAAGTGTCGAGCTCGAGTCAAAACGCATTTGGCTTCTTCGCTGGACTCAATCTGGTTCTGAACAGGTATAACGGGACCTTCCCTGTCACATTCATCGAGACAGGTCTTCAATGGTAAGAAATTATACCTGTAAAGTCTCGTTCTCGTCCAAAGCTGACCACGCATTGACATCCTCATAGGGACGCGCCAAATGCTTGGCCACCTCACCAACATGTTATCTTGGAGGCTCTTCGTCAGCTACCTTCAAACGTCACATCGGGTTCACTTCCCACGCCGGCATCAAACCAATCCACATTTGACCTTCTACCTCCAGGCCAGATGGGAATGAGCGAAGATCAGTTACCGAGTCAAGGTCTCACCCCTACAGTGAACTCGACGCGGGTGGGACCAGGTGCCGATGTGAACAGGTTAACTGGGACCGTCGTGAATGGAGGCAAGGCAGTTGATGGAGAAGGGTGGGCCCAGACTCTGCAACGTGAATTGGCCAATAGGTATATTGCGAGCGCATTGTGTAGCTGGTACGTCGTCATGATACTTCTTCGCTTCGGGATCTCATTTATTCTGATATATATAGGCATGCAACTGGAGGGGAACTTCCGGGAGTACTCCCTCGACTTTCGCCCGACCAACTCAACATCACTCAGAGCGTAAATAACACAGGAAACGTTCGTAATATTTCGTTTCGTTTATGACTACCTCAACCTAAATCTCGTCACCTTTCCGCAATCACAGATGTTCGAAAAGTTCTCCATCTCCGATATCGACTCCGCAGGCCGAGGAGGCGAATACACCGTCCAAGCCGGTTTCGGATGGACAAACGGGGTAGCTCTCTGGATCGCAAGTACCTACGGGAACTCACTTGTCGCTCCAGTTTGTCCGGTCTTGAGTGATGTTGCTGCGAGTCCCAATGGCGGTCCTAACGGCCAGTCGTCTGGTAGTACGCCCAAATCCCCTTTGCAACAGTTTGCGATTTTCCTTTCGATCATGTTTATGACCTTCCACCTCGCTCTCTGAGCACGATGGTATGTTTGCTTGGATAGTCTGTGTCGTTTAAGTCCCATGTTGTTACGACTGAACCCTTGTACCTGTATTGTAATCGAATGACTTCTTTACCTTTCCGTTAAGTCGACGTGGACGTGCCGATGCCACGTCATGTGTAAGAAAAGATGAAGAACCAAGTCACGACTCACGAAAGGCCAGTTATTCACAAGTTCCTCGGCGACAGAGGACTTCAAGTCATGGCCAACATTGTTACCCAAGACGAAAGAATCCTCTACTGAATCAACAGAAGGGGGAAACTAGAGTAATTTCCGTCATACGGACCAAGGTTCAACTCGAGACTTTTTTCAGGACCAAGTCGTTTTGAGAAAACCATGAACTCGTCAGAGGAACTTAAAGCTTTAAAGTCAAACTCAACTCAAGCTCAAAGAAAAGAGATCACTCAGAATCGGACAAGTGAATGGAAGGAGAGGAATCAAGGATCGTATTCCTTCGAGGCTAATGATACAAACGAGAACCAAGCAGATACAAATACAAAGGTACAAGAGCTCCGAGGCAACAAGAGATACAGTTCGCCGAATCATACATCGTGTTTTCTTCAATCAAAAATCAGACCAAGGGACACGAGACTCTGAGAAATATTCCAATCCAAAAAAGAACATCGGAGGGAAGGATCAGGGGTGTGTTCGGGAAAGAAGGAAAGGAAGGGGGAGGAGTTCGAGAAATCAAGGGGCTAAAAATACATCGAGGAAGGAGAACGAACGAACGAACGAACGAACGAACGAATCACGAATCCAAAGACAAACGAACACGGGGAAGATTCCCAAACCCTGGGCGAGGATCGTCCAAAGAACAAGAACAACCACTTATCTGCGAAGGCCGGATGAGAGATTAGAGATACTCAAATGGAGTGAAGAGATTGAGACTCACCTCAAGCTTAGTGCTTTCCACCACCCTTTCCGCCGCCCTTGCCTCCATCATCGCCGGGCTTAGGTCCTGGCTTCGGGCCCGGCTTGGGTTGAGGCTTCGGTCCTGGCTTGGGCCATGGTTCTGGCTTGGGTTTTGGTCCAGGTTGAGGCTTTGGCTTTGGCCATGGTTGAGGCTTCGGTTTCGGC
>JANAWD010000154.1:56164-72145 GCA_027627245.1 Meripilus lineatus | reverse complement strand
GAGTGATCGTCAAATGATCGAGGAATTCATCCCATAAGCGGCCACGTGTCGCCCGCCAAACCCGGCCCTGGACGGACCGCCCTCGCTCACTCGGCTTTCAGAGCGAAAAAAGCGTGACAAACGTCGCACTCGACCCCCCGAACATCAAGGAACTGACAAATTTCATTCTGGGATTCAAATAGAAAAAAGTTAGGAACGCAGACCCAACTCCACATTGTTGAAAATGCTTGTCCAGTCTCTGTTACTGTTTCCTATTTCTAATAGCCTTCTATCAGCACCGTAGCACCCTCTTGTCAGTTGAGCGAGAACCCTCGCCGAGGGGGTCACGCCATCCTAGACGCTTCCTACTTGCGTTTAGCTCTCGTTATATCGTTTGTCCGCCTCGGAGGCAGTAGTCCAGGACAGCCTCGGCGGCCTCGAAGGAAAATTGCGTCTATCATAAGATAGTTTCCTCGCTTCCTCCATGCAACGCTGCAGCAACGTTGTCCCCCGGATATCCCTCCCCGTCTAACGGTTTTTGTGTTTCCCAATGCTCAGCCGACGGCCATATAATTGATGCACCCCTGCCGTTGCGCCTGCAGCGAAAGCATCCCAAGTGATTTGCTTGATGATGATGTTGCACAGCTGAAACTGCGCATTGACGCTTTTTGCTTCTCATGTCTTCTCATGCGGGGCGGACAAAGATACATTGGAGCGGTATCTGATAACGGGAGAGGCAACGGGACCGCGTTTCGACGCCACCAAATTGTCGATAAAACATCCCGCGAGCAACGTCTCGAAAATCGCATTCGGACAAGAGATCGGACGTGCCGTTGCCCTTGATCAACACCCTATTTCTAGATCTAACCGAAAGGCCGAGCCCCGGGTGCCTAATTGGCCCTATTGGTTGGATTTGGTAAGGGCCGTCACGGTAGCCGTTACTCCGGTGCTTCGAAAAAGAACCGTTCGCCCGGCACCCGTTGGGAAGGCACGCGCTGTGGTGACCGGTTCGCGGATTTGTTGCGGTTTGTTGTCGTATTATGTATCCTTTCCTTTGTGATTCTTTTTGTGATTCTGCGCATGCTCAAGATATATCAACCCCCAATCAGGACGTCTGAGCCACTTCTCCCCTCCGTCCTTCGAACCGTTTGGCAGCTGCTACCAGACTGCGCCACAAAGTCCCCGCGCACCATCCTTACTCCCCGGATCACCCTCCTCCAAACCCAAACAGACACTGCCTCGAGGTAAGGCTTCTTATAGCCCGACTTCTTGCACTTCATCCGACCCCCGCGTCGCGTCCTAATATTTTTCCTCTCAGGCTACCGTGATCCTCCAGTTCCCTTAAATTGGCCACCACCTCCATGACATTAGTGTCCAGTCGCTCTGCAAACATGTCTTCAGGTCTATTGTTGGTGAGCTTGCTGCCTTCATTTAATTTCTCACATTTATTAATCTCCACTTGTCATCGTGCAGGACCCGCTCCCTTCACCCTCGTCCGAGGCTACACCCCCCGGAACTCGTTACAAACCATACGCGACACCCAATCACCATGTAACAAAGGGTAGATACATCACGAGCAACGATCCGAGAGGTTACATGTGAGCTCAACTCCCGTTGACGCTGGTGATCTCCATTGACAATAATATAATACCCTTGTAGTCCTGTCTATGAGTATCCACTCAACGGACAATGGATCATGCTCGACATGGACGATGGTTATGTGCTGTGGACTGGTATCTGGAAAGGTAAGCCGACATCCTCTTTTCTCATTGTGCCGTTGCTCATGATCCGTCTACAAAGCTCTCGGAAATTCGAAAGGTGAGACTCTATTGTTGAGCTCAACAAAACACAAGACTCATTGATGTCTCAGCTGACATCGTCAAGATGGTTGAATCTCAACCCGACCTTGCCCCGCAACTACGGCGAGTCCGCGGCGGGTATTTGAAAATCCAAGGCACCTGGATGCCATATGAGATCGCTTTGCGTCTCGCTCGTCGGTTCGTATATTCGATTTTGGCGGTAATGTAACTTTGTCGCTGATTCGCCCTTTCAGGGTGGCTTGGCCCATACGCTACGAGTTGGTGCCGCTGTTTGGGTACGTCTGCTTCCTCCGGGCTGGAGATGAGTCCTGACGCGTTTCCTCGACAGACCTACATTCCCCGATACTTGTCTGTCACCGGACCAGCCAGGATACGGACAAATCGTTAAACCCGGTGCAGGAAAGAGGCGAACACGCAGGGCAATTCCATCGGGAAATCCTCCAGATGCAAAGCATGACTGGACTGTAATTTCTCCCGCTCCCCACCCAACTGTCCCTGGTGTTGGGCCATACTGTTCTGCGTCTCGTGGTCTTCCACACGATCTTTCGCACCAATCCCGTCGACACTCCGAACCTGACGCCCGTCGCCGTGGTATTCAGGAACAAGATGTTGGCTCACCCATTGCGTTGCATAGCCCATACGAGCAACCATTCCATCGACCAACGACAGCCTCGACTTCTTACTCTCACAGCGAAACCAACCGTGATCTCTCGCCTGCGTTCCCTCTTCCCGCACCCGGGGGTCGATATTCACCGTACCCCAACCCACATGGACCTCGTCCGAGGGTGCATTCTTCTCGCCCAGACCATTATTATTCATTGCCGTCACCACCCCATGGTCGTCATGTTGAACGCCAATCTTCGTATTCGTACAACCATAATGAGGATATCACTCTGCCGCCCATTAAGCCACTCAACGAGCAGAGTAAACCCGGGAACAGTAGTTCATTGACACTACCGCCGATCTCTGCGCTGGACTCAAAATCCTGTGACGATTCTACCGCAGTCCTAAGGCGGTTACAGTCATCCTCCGATGACATTCCCGTTGTTCGCGTCAACATACCGGGAACTCGCAATGGAACATCGGAATATCAGCCACATTCGCCAGCATTGAGTAGCTCGTAAGTCTTCGTGTGTTCAACTGCACTTGTTTCGCCCTTTACTGAAACATGTTGTCATCTTAGCCATTCGGGACCTCAAGCTACCGGCGCTCGGCTTCCTTCATTGCGACTTCCAGCCAACCCTCCATCAGGCCCAAATTCCTCACCAATTACAGCGCCGTTTACACACCAGAGCGGAAACTCTTCCCAAAGCCATTCCCCCGTTTCCCCTTTACTCCGCACACCTCATTCCGCAACTTCGTCCCGAGATGACGATTCCCCAGCCTATCAGAGTCCGATTCGAGAACGAGGCATTCTTCCAGCACCGAAAGGCGAGGACAAACCTTATGCGCTCTATCACAATCGGATGGAACATGGAATTCCTATCGGCGAGTCGATACACTGCAGCGGAGATGACCTGCCCCCTTATCCCACGAGACACGCTTGGCGACCATGGTGAAAGGAATTCCAATTGGTTCGACTATTCTTGAACTTTTTGTCCACTCTTCGACCGTCTATTTCTTTTTAGTGTGGTTACCCCACTGACATTTTCGGATTTCACTGTATCACTAACCCTTTACATTTACACGCTTTCGATTTCATCACCTTTCGCATTAAGTTATCTCCCTTGATTCTTCACGAGTTGGTTTTGTTTCCTGATCTTGGAGGAGAGCTTGTAGTGCGTGTCGACAACTATCAAACGGTACACACCCTGTAATGTTGCTTAGATATAATTTCCATGTTCTGACCCTATTCGTGAGTGCAATAATACCTACTGCGGGACCGAGCCGAGGGAAGTCGACGTGATAACATTGCAACGTTGGCGTCTGATCAGCACCTGCTGATCTTTTTTGTTCACAATTCCCTTTCCTTATGGAAACCGCACTTATCCATTCCTCCGTGCCTTGGTGGATACTACCATCCTTCCATTCGAAGCTTCTTCCCGGGAATATGTAAATAAATGGTGGTGATGGCCCGAAACGAGGGATACACCAACAAACACCAGGGGATTGATACAGCTTGATACCAATTGACTCCACCAAGGAAACTACAGAGGCCCCTCTGCGAACAAAGTGATGTCGTTGAGCGTGGTGTGAGCATGGACCGTTACACTTTAGCAGGTTTAGCCATTTGTGTGGACCTTTTGTCCACGGTTGACCGGACACCCTTGTTGGGCATGCCTGGGGTAATATATTTACCCTCCTTGAAAGTTCGAAACGTAGACAACGCGGTGAGCCCGTATGGCATGTTGTTTGAAGCAGGTTCAGGAACATCAAGGTGTGATTCTAGGCAAATATCTATCCTATCAACTACTTTCTGTAACCACGCTCTAAGGTCATTCGCACCTTGGGGGTGCAGTAGAGACTTTGAAATCCACGGACATCGGGGACCGGGAAATGGGTGCGCCCAGAAAGCCGAAATAATCACCTTGGGCTCTGCTTTAGCTTGTGGGTGAATAACGGGATAATGCATCGTAGATTTAAGTTCTGGGCACCAAAGAGGCCCTTAGAGTTGGAAAAAACGCGGCGGCCGTGAGGGCGCTACCTGTTACCTCGTGAGCAAAATTGCCATATCTGAGTATCTGAATGAAGTGTTTGCACGTCTTCCCGACGAAGAGACTTTGGCATCTGTTGGAGCGCACGAGATCCATCAGTGACAGAGATGTTGATGCACAACAATCCACACCACTGTTCGCCCGTCATCTCTGTCGGCGGAACAATGATATCTTCTTTCGAAGGGAATTCTTTATACCAATCCTCTGACACATTCTCATTGACTGAAGGGAGAAAGATCGGTTCTGAGCGCCACGAAGGTGATCGAGGTGCTTGAACTTACTCGTTACAGTACCATCCACAACATACGTAATGCCTCGCTTCATGCACGAGGAAAATCATCCTCTATGCAGCAACTAACGCATCGCATGAGGTCCCGAATGAATAAGCCAGAGAGGTATTGTCTTGCCTCGGTATCACGCCGAGACTCGACAGCAAATGGAGCACCTGCCGATCATGGCTTCATCGAAAATTGTAGGCCGTAGCCGCGGGAAAAGCTATCCATCGCAAAAGTCGCTGAAAAAAATGGTATTCATTGTCGAAACGATCACCCCACAAGGTCTTCTGATGTTCCAGCTCGCCGAGGCTGTTAACTCCATGAATACATCCGCGGCGTTGCTTGAATACTTTAAGAGTGATATCAGCATCCGAGTGGTTCAAACACTGGAGAGTTCAGTTCGAAACCGACATGAGGTACTGCTTCACGAGCGGCCAACGGTGGAATAGATTTGGGCTCATGATCTGGGGTGCAAAAGTATAAAGAAGTCAATTCCCATACCTTTTCCTGTTGCACCACAAAGAAAAAGATCTTCTCCTCAATGGAGGAGAGGTACCACAGGCCATAGGACGGTCATCGGCACCAGAGAGATAACTCGTCACTATTGTAAATCTCGCGAAGGGTGAGCTGGTTTATTACACCGACTATGAACCGATGGTCTTGAGAGAATTGTCGAAGTCGCGGTGCTTTGCTGAAGGCGGTGGTCCCTGAAACCTCTGGGCAGGCTTTTTACTGCTTTGGGGATGTCGGGAACCACGCTGTTGAATTCGTGTGAAAGTCGAGAAACGGTAAAGTGAGAAAATCTGCTGGAGAAGGGGAGCTTACTGATACGTACATGCGATCCACTCCAAGGCCCTTCCCCCTCGCTCGAACATGTGATGAGGTACGCGATCGACTCTGGAATACAAACCAGGGGTATCAGGAAAATCCGCCCACGAGACAAGAGGTTCGTCGGGCAATCGATTCGACAGATAGCCTTCCAAAACGTCAAGATATCCTTCAAAAGTGGACAGCATGGATTCCACACTGCACCTCTCTTCTACTATTTGGCAGTTTGAAGTGACACTTGCGACCTCTGTCGAACTGCAACAAAGACTAAGCGACAATGTCCATCGTTCATGTTCATGTGGTCTTTGTGTCAAGATGTTCGGTGGATTTGATTTTGCAGACACATGTGACATATTTTCCGATTCTCGGTAGGCGGACTCGTCGACTTGGTGAAGAGAAAGATTTCTTCTCACCAAAAATGCATCCGCCTAAAATCAATTACACCACCCTTTTTTGGACATGGAGCGCTTTGTGGCGTCGTCGAGGGCACCAATGATCAGCCAAGGCCACTTCGCAATGTCGTATCGTAGCCATGGCCCTATTGGGACTCGGGCATCATCATAACTGTATCTACTGACAAAGTTTACAGTAAAGTTATAAACAAGAATTTCACGTGTAATTTATAGGACATATGGTATGAATGAGATATTGTGGGGTCATTTCTTGGCCTTCTCTTGGACTTCAACGACGGCACTCTTAGGATATGAATCATAAGTATTCACTTCCGAAACGTGCTCGCGCCTCTGCATTATGAAAGTGAAAGCAGCGACAGTCAAACAAGATAGGAGGATCCACCCGATCATCACGCCAGCGTTGCGTCCAAGCGTGGACTGCGTGTTGAAGAAAATTGTTCGAACAGCTTGTGATCTACGATTAGCACGGAGATGTGTGAGAATCTGCTGCGGGAGATGAGGTGGGTATAACTAGACTTACAGATTACTGATGAGGAAGAGACGGGCTCAGTTGTTGTGATGGCAAAGATGATAAGGTGGCAGACTTACAGAACGGGAAATCCTAGACCATAGGAAAAAAATGGACTCTGTAGTTCGGACGGTAGGAGAACTGGAGCAACGTTGTAGATAATCTATACAATTGTTAATCCCACCGATGACAGAGAACTCCAAAAAAAATACTGACCAACGTAAACAAGAAGAATGGAGTAAAAACGGGCGTAAGAATAGTAATCATGGCTTCGAGGGATAACCCCAAGGCGGCCATTCCGAGGTAGAAGTAAACGAAAGCGAGGAAAAATCCGCCGGCCTTCGAGTACCTGAGGTCGAGGTCAGCGTAGAACGAACGAGGACCGGTAGTAGAGACCATACTTTGCTCCAAAGGGAAGACCGAACGCCAAGCTGACCAATGTGTAACTGAGACTCAATGGAATGTAGGCCAACAGAGGAATAATGATCCGAACTCTGATGTAAGAGCTTATGGTAAGACGTGGAGATATCAGTGTGCGCGCATGGGTATTGGACATTGTCTAGTCGTTCCTCAATAAACCATAATGACTGCAATTGGGAAGTGATACGCACGATCATAAACCTGGAGATTATGAGATTATTACAGATTAGATGGACCCCAGGGCGCAAAGTGACTCAAGAGACTTACGCAAAGATACACAGGAAGATATTGCCGACCAACGTCACTGCCTGCGCGGTTGGTGCGCTATCGACTGGATGGTTAGCCTCATACGATCCGGAAGATGTGTGTTCACGAACGTGTAGGGTCTCAGGTTGATTATTCTCCAGCTAATACCGGGTGAAATTGTCTGAGGGGCGAGGGCCAGATTATGGACCGCCGTAGCATTTGCGGTATCTCCGGGAGTTATCTGTGCGAAGTATCGTTGTGCGCTGGAAGTGGCCCAAGCAACGACTGTTGACTCCAGAAGTTGGGTGGCCAGAGGTATAACATAATTTCCATTAGCTACTTCGTTCCTTGCCTTTGAAAAAAAAATCGTTGGTGTTCAAATGATGAGTTTCCCAAGAAATAGAATATGATCAAAACAAACCTGGGCATAATAAACGGTTATGGCATTTTTTGGGTCGTAGGTCAAATCGCCGTTCTGCCGCGCCTGTGCTAAGTTCGATGTGGCGTTGGCTTCGACTGGCCAAGGAAGACGGACCACGATCAGGGAGGAGCTTCGGTGTCAAGGTGGTGAAGGAACTCAACTGACTACTGCTATCCAGGCTTTGTTTTGGACAATCGAATTGATGATCTCTTCGTTTGTCCCCGCCGCAGCGGCGTCAATCGGCACCCATCCCAGCTGCATGCCGGAGGTAGAGTTCGAAAAGCCTTCCCAGATAGCATGTCCAATTCGTGAATCGTCCCTGTCAATAAACCATGCTTCGAGGTTCCCTGTCGATTTGGCGGAGTTATACAACGCGCCCCAAAACCTAACCCAAGCGATGATCGTTGAGTCCCAAATTACTTTACATTCACTCTCATATCAACTGATGCAGAAGCTCACGCGGGAAGGGTCAACCACATGAGAATCACGATGCCAAAAATCGTCTTGACAATGTGTAGTATGTACACACGACGGGCGTTGGCAAGTTCTGGTGATAGGACTGCACCAATGTGTGGTTCATAGTCCGACGCTTCGTAAACGGATTTTCGATGGTGGAAAATTGGATACTCACAGGCATGAGGGTAATTCGTGGGATTCTTCTGTTTGAGATTTTGGCCGGATGCCTCCACGTCCATGAATTCCTCTGACCTCCGCTCAGCTTCGGCAGTAACATGTTCTACCTCGGCATGTCCATCTGCCGAAGCCCCTCGGCTTGACGGCACGGTTGGGGACCGGATGTCCCCGCTGCTAATTCGAGCGACTTGTGCCATAAAAAGTTCCTCTCCTTGTAAGGAACTTGTTCCACGTCGCTGAAGTCGATGAGCGGGGGAGGAAAGACGACGAGGGGATCACAAGGCCGACACATGGACTCCTATTGACTCCTTCCGTATTTCATCATGGACGTGGGAAATTGTCTGACCAATAACCTTGCGCCTGGCCCAGTGTTTTTGGCTTTAGCTCGAAAAGTCACTCATTCACTGGTCGAGCCATTCAGTGCGTCGGAAAATATCTCAATGACCGTGGACCACCGTGATCAGATACCTGTGATCCTGTCTGAAGAGCCTACAGGGTCTTTCGGATATCGACTTCCAAGGGCGGATAGTGGAAACGGCTATCGGTGCCCGTCCCACTCGGGGTCAAGGCCCATAGCTGTTGTATTCAGGAATGCGGGTGTCTATTCAAGATGTTACAAACAACACAATGACATATATTTAGACGTGTCCATATCATCAAGCATACGTATCTCAACGACTCGCCGTTCTAGAATTTGAACGCGAGCGTGATGGGACGAGGGGGGGTCCGAGCCTTCTTCTGTATTGCATAACAAGCTCGCCTGATTGTCTCCACACATACTGTCTCACCGCGGCGAGCGTCATATCCAGTGGCAGTACAGAATCATTACACAGGATCTCAAAGCAATCCTCTGGTTTCGTCCTTTCGGGTTTCGATCCCGTGGTGGAACCCGCTGAACGATCATAAGAAGAACGTGGAGTCCCTCCCTGTGTCTTCCCGGCTATCTTATCCAATTTATCTTGGACCTATGATAGCGGGCGCAAGAATCAATGATACTGTCTAGCACATTCCGAGACAGTGGCAGGATACTCACATGGTGCGTAAGCTTGCGTACACGCAGGAAGCGACTCGCCGTCAGTTTGGCTTGTTGCCTGCATTCCCCCAAATACGTTAGTCCGGTTCCAGGCACCATGTAGAAAGAACACATTGTACGCACGTGTTGAGTAACTCGGGTAGTTGTTCACCATTGGTATCCTTGCAAGGCAATAACACAAAGCTGACCTTATTAATGGGTACTGAGGGCGCCTTGTTAATCAAGAGGTATTCCAAAAGCCACAGGGGCATTGCTTCTTCCAAGAGTGCCTTATCGTGCCCAGTGCTCGAGACATGTCCACGATAGATTGTCTTCCACCCGGAGGGGGCCTCCTCAGATATCACTATCGATGTGTTTATAGGAATGGGAATGGATGGTGCCTCACTTGACGGAGGCGGATTGAGGGGACCAGACAGCATCACTTGTAGGGGTGTCTTGGGAAATATCGGTTCCTGCTAATGTCCACAGAACGTCATTCATAAAGTGAGCTTATTACATGCGGTGGACGTCCATACCTCACGAGTTGCAGCACCTTCGCTACTAGATTGACCCGGAACACTCGCAACGGTCCCAGGTTCACTGTCTTGCCTTCCTTTACCTCCTCTCCCGAATGACATCAAACGGCCCATGAACCTCCCACCAGGTGTACTAGGCGTCTGTGGAACATTGCTATCAGGCGTGGAGGCAACAGCCGTGGAAGAAGGCTTGCTTCCAGGTCCTCCCCAACCAGAGAAGTCATCAGGCGTGGCAGGGGCGCCCGTCGATGCCGCGGATACAGAAGGTTTCCGAGCCCTCTGCGTGAAGTAATCGTTCTCCTTTGTTGCCGGTGTCGCGGGTACCCCCTCTGCTATCTGTGCTAACGGCATAGGTGTCATGGCATCATCGAGGAAGGGGGACTGGGGAATTGGCGTTAACTGTGAAGATAACGATTCCCCATTCCTACTGAGCGCACTGATCGGGATGCTGGGTGTGTGTAGTGGTGATGGGGATTTTCCTAAGTTCGTTATAATTGGGGCAACAGCGGGAAGCATGTTAGGGGATGTAACGATGGAGGCGCTGCGAGGAGGCGTAGGCATTGACGACCCTGATACATCGGACGAGGATCGGCGACGGGTTTCTGGGGAGTGTCCTCGTATGTCTATGTGTGCAGGTGCGGCAGATCGGTGTATGTGATGATGGTGAGAGTCATGATGGTGCGAAGAGGAGGAGGAAGTAGATGTTGTGCTGCGGTGTCTACGTGAAGCAGATCGGGTTTCTTCTCGAATAAAGTTGATGAAAACGCTGCGTAGCACCCACTTGCCAATGTTCACTAAAGAAAGAGCAGGGGTGATGAGATGGGGGATGAAACAAGGGTCAAAGAACGCACGTCTTAGCTCATCTGAGAACTGTCTGTCCGCATACCCAGCTTCGTCAGCATAGATCTCGGCGTCGAAGCACCTCTCATTCAGATGAACGGTCAGCACACCCGTCTTCGTGTCCACGCTACACCACGAAATAACAACCGCTTCTCCCTCGATCCGCTCCCGGACGGTTTCTAAGGCTTCCCTCGGGCTCGTTCCCCTCTCCCCTGAACCACTATTCGCGCCCGCGCTTCCATTACTACTACCCTTCGAGCTCCCATAGAACGTAGCATCGGAGACGTCCTCAGCCTTATACTTCCCTAGACAGACCCCTCTCACGATATTCCAAACCGCAACTTCTCCTCTTGTGTCAACCGTCAAGACATGGATCCTATCATTGAGAATGATCGAACGGACCAAACCATGTTCTCCGTAAATAATATCATCGGGTTCCGAGTAAAGAGGAGTAGCATCTGCTGCCACCTCTCTCTCTTCGTACAACATCTGTGGAGTTTTCAACGGGTGAAGAGTTTCGCCTTCCCCACTGCCGACCCGAATCGCGCTGGGATAAAATGGACTTGTCGGACGTGGTTGATTCATGTTTGGAAAAATGGCCTGTAGGGGTGACCGAACAACTCTCGGAACGCTCATAACACTTGCCGCAGAATATAGAGTAGCGATCTCTGGATCCCTGCCTCTGCCTCCGGCTCCCGTACCCATCGTGCCCGAGTAGCCAAAATTTCCGCTCGTTGCTGTTCCCGGCATGGGTCCTAGTCCAACCAGACTTGCAGAGGTCATAAATCCAACCAGTGGTTGAGGATACAGCCCCTCATTCGGGGAAGTTAGCCTAACGAGGGAATCATAGGGTATTCCATAACTTGTTTTTTCTTCCCGCTCATTGTCTTGATCGTGATCTTGGATAATAGAATAATGGTCCGACCCAGCAACAGAAGCCGTGATTGAAGTTCTGTGACCCCTTCTAGGAATACCAGTCGGTTGCGAAGGGTGAGAAGGTGAAGAAGAGCGAAAGGTAACACCTAATGGCGGTGTTCTTGATCGATTACCAAGTTCGAGCGACCGACGTCCAAAAGGGGGAGAAGGGGGAGAGAGCGTCGCAGAAGTCGTAGTTGTGGGTACCGGTGCATTGGTCGAGGTCGAAGTCGACGATGGGAAGTGGGAGGGGTGGAGTTCCACAGGCGAGTTCCCACTCTCCGATTGAGTCGGACTTTCGACCTCATTATGGCTAGTGATGCTACCACCTCCACCGAGCCCGAGTCCAACCATGCTACTAGAATAGTGAGGAGCTCGTGCTGCTCTCCTCGCGGGCACCTTCCAGCGTCGGATGCATGAACTTCCAGACGCGGTCCATAGGAGATTGTCGTCCATGGCAACAATCTTGCTAACACCTTCGTTGCAGGGGATAAACCCTGCAGTGCTTTCTCCATTCCCTGGTGTTCCGCCGTTCACGTTGGGGCCACAATTATTATTGCTGGTATTGTTGCAGGTTCCAGAGTCTTGACAAATAACAATACATTCGCCTTCGGCGACATCGGTGCAGTTCTCGACATCGACTTTACAGACCAAACCCGATCTGTCCCCAGAGTAGAAAATCTCCAGAGAAGGATGCTGAGAGAACAAGGACCAGACGGATTCGGTATGGTGTGTGAAGGTATGTAGGCACCGTTGAGAGGACAAGGACCACAATTTGATGGAAGCTTGATATGGAAGGAAAACATAGAGATTTCATCATGTCATTTTTGTTTGCGGTCGCATGTTCACATAAATGAATGTCCAAGATTGGAAAAACGGAATCATTAGCACGAAACCTCCGTTGCATGATCGCAAGTTTAGATCGCGTACCATCAGCTGAACCTGTAAGTAACTGGGTACAGGGCGAGGTCGTATGAAGTACCGATGAAGGCGGTCAGATAATACCGAAGAAGCTAAGAAAATTGATATAAAGTGGGGTACGCACATATCTCGAGTCGTCAGACAATAAGATCGCGCGAATGTTATCGGTATGACCGACCAGCTTGCCGACGCGTTTACCAGAACGCGGGTCCCACATTCGAATTACACGCTCCGGAGATCCGGAGACAACAACCGAGCCATATGGATCGGTTGCGAGAGCATACACCGATGCTTTCGGTCCTGAAGACTCTGGCGCAGTCAATGTGATCAACGGGGATTTGTTGGAAGATGGAGGGTTTCCTAGGTCCCAAAGTTTGATTGTTCTATCGAAGGAACCGGAGGCGACCCAGGACTGATTGTAACTGTGTATATGTAATTTCGAGAAGATCCTAAACGGTTGGTAGGATACAAGAGGATTCAGACATACACACCAATGGGCAAGACATCGGACATAGTCGGCGTGTGAGCCTATGGTAGTTGGTTCACTCTGGGTATGTGGTGACCATGCCTTGACAGTCCCGTCCGATGATGCAGTGACAACTGGTACGACGCTAGAATCAAACTGGTCGCTTGCAACTGAAGGATCCGCGTACCTGTTTGGTTGAGGTTGCAGAGTAAGATATCATTAACCCAATCCGAATGTATTTGAACACATTGTCTAAATTGGCTGGTCTACCGAAACTGAGCAGGTTCTTCCCTATGGAGATCATGGCGTAATGGCTAACCTTTCCTTCCTCGAACGCGTCGATGTCTGTCTCCCACTGGTGTTCGAACGGTATCGAGGGATCTACCCTTCTCCTTCCCCTCGCACCAGCTCCCTTAACTTCGCCGAGAACATCGCCATCACGTATGGGTTCTTCACCTTCGTCAGGGTCTTCTTCGATGATGTCGTTCCAACCAGTCATGATTTCCCACCGACCAATATTCCGTTGCATAGCATTGGTTGTAACACCATACCTCTGACTGCGCCTCTTCATCTTGATTCCTAAATCCCAAGAGAGAACCAAACCATCTCTGCCCCCACTGTATAGGATACCATCTGGATTGGAGCGTCCAACAAGCTGGGTTGAAGTATCCAAAGCTAGACAAGCGACGCCTAGGCGATGTCGAGGATGATGTGGACCCTTTGATAAATGGTGGTTTGAGGCGTCGGGTTTTCCCCGAGCTTGAACGAGAAGGGGACCTGTAGCTCCATTCCTGGGATGTGCGTGTGGGGGTAACTGAAGGCGGGGGACATTATCGCCTGGAGGGGGTATCACATACGAAACTCGTCGTCGAGCAGGAGGCATAGCGAGCGCAAAAAAGTCGTAAAAGCCAAGATAAGCAAAGAAATTGGGAAGGATATAAAGTTATGATGGAATCATTCGGTTCGATGCTGCCTATGAGACGCGGTTTCCGGAGATTAGATTATCCCAAGTGAGGTTGCGCCGAACCGTAGCCTCGCTGCTGGCAGACAGGTGTCAGAGATGTACGAAATCGTTGAGAAAGAGAGTCGGTCGCTGTGGAAGATGTGCCTGGAGCTCTGGAGGGTGTGCCTTGACTGGATCTGGAGACGCGCTGGGCGGTGGGAAAGCTCTCGTCGCCGGCCAAGCGCTCGGTCAGCTTTGAGAGGAACAATGACTGGACACGGCTCCATAATAGCGCGAACGGTGACCATAAAATCAAAGAAGACAAACGAAGGTCCAAAACGAGCTTAGGAACACACAGACCGTCATAGTCGCAATGATTTGTACACGGCCGTCACGACATCGGGGCGATAATGAGGACAGCTGCTTGCGCTCGCCCACGAGCAGAAGAAATTCGGCGATTTCATCCAGAGTCGGTCGAGAGAGAATATGAAACATTGGTCCCGCTCCTGGAATTGTCATGAAAGGAGGAGCTCAAGAAGGCCCTTTTGAATACCAGTATTTCGAGCTTGGCCAGCCAGGGTAAACCGAGCCTAGGGTTAGGGTCTTGTTCAGGAACGAGTTCCCAAAATGGACACAGGGAGGCTTTGTGGCGTTTCAGGGCCTGGCCACTCAATTTCCAGAGGCGGGTTTTCAGATTTCTCATTCGCTCGCTCAACACAAAAATTGTATGTCGTCAAAGGCTGGACCTTCCAAGGTCAAAGACCAATCGAATGGCGGAACACAAGCAATAAAATACAAACATGTAGCTGATATCAATGCCATATCGCACATCCAAGATGAAACGGCATTACACCAAGGTCGGTCATAGACAGCCTCATCCTATAATTAGTTTTCACAATTGCTCTCGATTTCTCAGCTTTGAGCTCCTTGAGGAATCAGCTTACAGCCAGGCATCAGGAACGCATTGAGGTCAATGACGAAAGGGTGGTATTAGTTCAGTCGTGGTTGGGGAGTTCACCCGGAGCAAAAGATTTGTTCGAAATATGGGAACAGTGTAAACCAGTGCGGTGCCTCCTTCTTTCGTTTCGCAATGATACTTACCTTAGAACACCTTGTTATCAGCGTCATCATGCGCTCACTGCAATTATCACCTCCCTGTTCTCGCACATTTTAGTTCTGTTGTCCTCTCACTACACGTATCATGCTCTCGGCGCCCCAATTGTCAACGCCCTTCTGTCTCAATCATGGATGACAAAAATCAACGCGAACCTTACAAGCTCTCATAACGACCTGATCTTATCTTCCCTGAAGCTACTCAATTCGATATCATCGTTCGCAGGTGGCCGTGATCGGAGAACCCTTTTGGATGTCTTTGCTTGGGAGTCTAAGGTAAGTCTTCATTGCATTGTGTAGAAGGAATATACTGAACCTACTTAATTTTAGCCGTTAGCCAAACTTTACCATATGAGACGACGGGGAAAGCAGAAGGATGACGGTTCCAACATTCTCTTCGCTCCTGGTTCGTATCTGAATTCATCACACAATCTATCACGCTGAGTTGTGCTGGTAAGATATCAGGACCCTATACATTCTCTTCCTCGCTTCATTCATCGATCAGGACACTCCCTCGAGTATCAAGTCGGCATTTCTGGAGCAGCGACGTGACTCTCTAGCCGCCCTATTCAAAGGTCTTCCTCAGGATCCGTACCCGCTCGTCCAGAAGATATTGGAAACATTCTGGAACGGAGTTTGGTCGGACCCGAAGGTGAAAAGAACCCTTAAAGTAGGGCTGTTCAATGAGTCCGCGATCACCCAGGTTTATCCGTCTCTTGCCTTCCTCGCGTTTTGTACACGACTGACAGGGAATTGTAGATCGTCAAGTTGTATGAGCGGTCGAAACCTGAAGGAGCTGATTCGGAAGAAGTTCCCGCTGATCTCGCACATCATTTCTTACTTGCCATATGCACACGACCAGGAGTAGGAGTGTGCTTCAAAGATCGAGGGTGGTATCCCCGAGAAAACGTCGAGGACGGCCTTCTCGGTATAGAGTTGAATGATGATCGAGAGGGTGCATCAAGGAACAAGGGCGGAAAAATCTACAACAGGAATCCTCTCAAACTGTACCTCTGAAAATCTTTNAGAGNAAANNAA
>JANAWD010000154.1:29918-56143 GCA_027627245.1 Meripilus lineatus | reverse complement strand
GCGNNNAGNATCCTGNAAGCTTGTCCCGAGCTTGTCGCCGGGTATGTGCTTCCTCCTCCGCTTCCTCTTCCATCCTATTCATTCATCGCCATTTGTGACACGAACATCTTTCAATCTATCACAGGTATTGGTCCGGTTGCGGATTGACGTTCGAACCACGTCTGTCGTCCAAATGGATAGCGAATATATCATTCTTTGGATCCATCATTTCTCAATCAGTCCCTCGATCTTCTTTCTTGCTTCCTTCATCCTCATCAACACCATCAACTTCTACTTCACCTGCCATTTCGGATCAATACAACCCAAACCCACCGTCGCTCTCAACGATAATCGAGAATGTGTTTCCAACTCTACCGGGTGGACCTGGCGCTATCAAAATACACTTTTCGAAGGGCCTTCAAAGTTCTTCGGGTCTCGTGCAGCATTGTACAGCGTTGGCTTTGGTTAAGTGTTTGGCAAAATTCAATGAAGTGTTGAGAGCATTCCAAGACGTTGGGGAAGCATTGGAAGAAGACGGCGTCGATGAGTATTATGGTGGCATTGGTACGGAAAGTCTACGCGGGGGAAGATGGGGCAAGAGAAGGATGGAAGTCGAAAGGGAGGTACGAAGGAGAGTGCCCGAAGTTCAAGTTGTTATTGCGTTCGCACAACAGAAGGTGAAAAGCTCCTTCTCACGATCACTTCCAAGTACAAGCGTTCTGAACTTCGGCCCTTCGTTGCTTAGGCCCAAGTGAACGCGAATCCAGCCAAGACAGCGCTCCTACGAGAATGCGCTCAGAGACTCTTGTGGTTGTATCATCGATGTCTCCCTTCGTTAGTCGCTGAAGCAAAATTTGACGTCGGAAAATTGCTCCACTCCATACAAATCCCAGATGACTCACAGGACGAAGAGATGACCGATGCTGATGCGCTGGAAATTTCTGGCTTGGAGAGGCTGAGGCAGTTGCATGTCCTGCGTCTTCTGGAGTCAAGCGACCAGTTCTCATGGTTTGGAAAAGCAGGTATGTTTCCATACTCTCAATTTTGGCGTGGTGCTCATAATGAATAACAATGCAGGATCAAGATCGAATTTGCACATCCTCTTGACACTCTACACGACAGCGCCCTCGTCTTCCATTCAATTCGCCGTACAATCTCTTCTCCAGTCTTCGTTGGCCAAGAGTGTTTTATTCCAGCATGATCCTGACGAATTCGGTCTTTGGTTAGACTCTCTCTGCGCAAACAGCAACGACGATGTGGGACCTAAATCGGGGGTCATCATCTTCCTAGACGAGTGTATCCAGCGGTGTTACAAGACGCCCTACAAGTTCATCGAAGATCTCCAGCAATTAGGGAAGTCTCATCCTACTTCCACACGAAGTGGGGATCAAGACGTCGATATGGAGTCTACAGCGACGGGTACAACCTCGACGCTGGAATCCGACTATTTAGATGACAGTACGCTCTTGACTCATCCAGAGACGTATCCGAGTCCTCTCCTCGTGGCTGTCCTTTCTCAGCTTCCGCATAGGGTCAGTAAAGCACGAGTGGAGGAAGGTCATTTTGTGGAGGAAATCCTTTCAGTGGTTTCGTTTGTACGAAACGTTATCTGGAGGCTATTTGGGAAGGTCGAAAGATTCAGGATTTTATCGGCCTGCGTGGAAATGGTTGAGGCTTGTTTCGAGCCTCGTGATTTGGAAGTAGTTGAATTGAGAGACGAGTTAAGGATCTTACGGGCCGGACTGGTATGCCTTCAGCATCCTCTCTCCACTCTGAAGAGCGCACCAGTAGAATCCACCGGTCGTGGGTTGGATGCGCCGAGATGTTTCCTGGAAAGTCGACCCATGGAGTGGATAGGTGCCGCGAAAGGAAGTGAGGAACCACCACGAAGGAGGTGTGTACTCATTAGTCGTTGCCGATCACATGGATTGCTTTGACTCATCCTCTCGTTATATCACAGCTTTTTACCTCTTTTCCTACATGCGTCAGATGAGGTCTTATCTGACGAGGAGTGTAGAAACGTGCTGTCCAACTCATTGTATTCCCAGCCTCCGAATCGGCAATCGTGCATTTCCGTGGACATCAAGAGGGCGATATGCACCATAGATCATCGTCTGAAGGTCACATTATCGTCACCCCTAGATTCACAATGGCGGCAGATGGGCCTCTTGATGCTTGTATCTCTCATCTTTGATAGCTCTGCGAATTTATTCACAGGTAAAGATGTTCAAGAGTTGAAGGAGTACATCGTGCGGAGAACATGCATCAGATACCTCTATACGGCGCCCTTAGACACGGTTGTGAGAGAAGGTGTGATCTTTTATCACGTTGTTGTATCATCGCTCAACTTATTGTCAGGGATGCAGGCGTTCTTGTCGACGGTTCTCGCCAAGGATACCGAGTATGATAGGGCCCTCGTTAGCGACGCCGCGCGTTTTTGGTTTCAGACACTTCACGAACCAGCCAATCTCGCCGATTCAAACCAGGTAGCGTCGATTTCCTGGCATCAATACCTCTTATTTACGACTTCCGAATGTTAGGTCCGAACGGCACTGTTATGGATTCCATACATGGATGAATCCGAGTGCTTCTTATTAATGCAGCACCTGGTTGAGACTCCTGATACTCGACATCACCCTGAAGCGCTACAATCCGTATTCGAAGTGCTCGTTTCGGCATTGAAGGTGCACCTGGCAGGAAGTGCTGACACGAGATCATTCCCCTCTCCAACGTATCTCGAGATCTTTGTTCGTCTGCAAGATATCTTACCCGATTCCACGGTTCTGGATGATGCTATCGCGTCGGCATTATCTGAATGTCTCCCTCCTTTCTGTGACGGTACATTATCGTCTTTATTCCATGATCCTGCATCCGATGATACCACACTTCATAACCTACTCAATCACGCCAAGCCACGTTGGGATCGCAGACGAAGCGTAATACCTCCCGTTGATCTCACTCGATTCCTCCACAGGGAGACGTGGACCGGGACGATTTCTGAGATCGTTTCTGGATTTATATACGCCCAGCCGAAACTGAGAAAGCTGGTCTGGGATTACCTCGCAGAACTTGGCGACAATCCTTCAAGAAAAACGATTGACGGTCTTGCGAAAATCGTTTTTGCATTAGTTGATACGTCCCAATCCGACACGTCTACCGAACGTCTCGCAGAAAATATCGTCCCCGCATTTCGCGCATTTGTCGAGGTTTTGACAACTTCGACTTCCGAATCTCTACAGACGAAAGCCATTTGTTCGCAATGCGTCAATGCTGCCATTTATCGATTCCCTTCTGTCCGTCCTCGGCTTTTGGCAATACTACAAGAAGCAATTTCTGGCATCTCAAAGACGCTGCAAGGGATCTTCCATATTTTCAAGGCGGTCCGTACGATGATATCGTGTTTACCTGAAGATCTTGGGGTCAAAGAAGTGGCGAGGGTATTGGTTGATCGTGGATTGATCTGGGCTGTTGAGCAATTATCTTCCTCATTCCTTGACGATGCGTCGTATTGCGCTTTTTCAGAAATGGGTCCGTTTTCTCGGCGTACTCCGATGCATGCAGTGACTAATATCTCTATAGGCGCAATTGTTGAGCAAATACTTCCAAATTCTTCACATTTGGTGGAACCTGTTGTCACGGTTGTGATTCAGGATTTCCTGGGAGATGCGGAAGCCCTGAAACTCGCTCGTCAACTCGTCAAACATACTCCCTTGAAGGTTTGTGCCATGCTCGGACCCGTACTGGTACCGTTGACCGAATGTTCCCTCCACACTGCAGCCTGTTCTGGTGAACAGATTCATTCAGAGCATTATTCAACACCCAAAATTTTATCCTCAGCAAGATTTGCCTGGTGACGGCTCGAAAGCTCAAGCCGCGGTCATAGACCTCCTCGCAGCCCTGTTTAATCTATATCCCTCGAATACCTGTCAAACGAGTCATGTGGAACCCCTGGGTCCCCTCTATGGTGGCTCCATGTCTTCCTCGGATCGAAAACTTCTCGATGTGTTAAAGCTCTATGAGTCAGCGAAAAATGTCTCCATTGCTCCGCTGTTTGGTGGAGGATCCGGCCGAGACGAGGCGACCTCGACTTTGGACAGGGTTCTTGCTTTGGATCCAAACAAGGTCTTTAAGACTTGCCTCGCATTCCCTCAATGGAGAAGCTTCCACGACGATCATGCGCACTACGAAAGCGATAAAGAGCTTTACGATCCCTTGTACATCATACTGCTTTTCTGTTACATGCTTCCAGAACACCCTCCAGCTTCAGCGGTGACATGGGTCCAACTGTTCAGGAGTAATGCTGTTTGTTTGGTAATTCGTTCGTTGTCATCGTGTAGTGCACGTATGCGAGAGGCGGCACTCTCAATTCTTACGGGCATCGAGATCTCTCTGAAGGTAGTACCTCTCCATCGAGCAAGCATTGATATATAATGTTGATCTCTTACACTACAGGAAACAGACATGGTCGAGAAGCCTCACGTCGAGTATATACTCCATCTCCTAAAGAATCTGTATGACAAGGCCGCGACGGAGGGCTTGCAAGATCCCGTATTTCCCCCGGAGCCTCCTCGGCTACCCGCTTACACGACACTGCACTTCTGTCACTCCCTTCGTGGAATCTTTTACCCTTCCAATTTTGTCTACCCTCTCACAGCGCGACATCTCCTACAGCGACCCACCTTCGATCCCTCGGATGTTCCGATGCTATTTGGGATGTTCTATAGTAGTTCTACGGAACAATGGAAGAAGGAAAGAGGGTGGATTGTGAAGTTCTTGAGTGATGGGATGCAGGGTGGTCTCGAGTGGAGGGTTTTGAAACGGAGATTCACTTGGGATCTGGTCGCGAGTAGGTTTGAGAATGAAGTGGACAGGATTACGAGAAAGTCTATTCTTGAGGTGAGGTTTTGCCCCTTCGGGCTATCGAGTCAATTACTCAACTATGGGCCAACAGCTATTGGCGAATATCACCTGTAACACCTCGGCGACAACCTCATTGGTACTCAAATCTGCATTGCTGTCTTGGATCGGAATTCAATCACAAAGTATGAGGTCAGAGGAAGCCATCGCGTGGGTGAAGATCATCGAGAACATCAGTGTTTCCGAGAATCGCGCCAAGTTTGAGCACGCGACCAATGGTGAATGGAGATTTACCTTGGGGAGATGTATCTCGAATGTCTTGACGTGTACAGGTAAGTAGATCCTCCCCTTCCAAATATCGTGCTCAGCATTGGTCGCTGCATCTTCAGGGTGTTCAAGTGGTACATATTTGCGAGCCACACAAGTTCTTCTGAGACTAGCCCTGTTACCGGGGACACCGATCCCTAATCTCGAAGGGATAGTCTCGTTATTGGTTGATCGACTCGACATCATGGGTCAAAATATCCACATACCGTTGGGACAACCCTCTCTGTGGAAGAAGGAATGGGACGAATTGGTGTCTCTTCTTCCTCCTCATTCGTCGAAGACACTCTGGAAAGATCCCGAATACGATCTGCTCTGGATCTGGGGGAAATCCGTAGAGAGTCTATGGAGGGTAGTCACAATCTCTCCGCCAAGAACACAAAACTGGGATCGGTTGAACCAGGCCTTACTAGTTTGGAGAGCGGTCGTCGGAGAGCGGACGGCAGAGGGAGAGTGGGCGAGGAAGGAAGTAGTAAAATCTATGGATTACGTGAATCATTTATGACCTATATGATGAATTCAGCTTTGCGCAAAGTATCATCCCTTCATTATGGTCGTGCCCACGGGAGACTTTCTTTTCCTTACTTCATAGAAGATATCCGTGAACCCTTTGCATGACCTCAAAGCTAGTGGAGGGAGGTCACAGCCTTCACAAAGGTATTTGTCCCGATTTCTACTCCGACCCAGCTGGTATACAGGCCATACGTCCATCCTGGACTAGCCTGGCGCTAGTGATATCTGGTTCGCTCTCTTTTCATCGACGCTATCTTCGCCTGCTCTCATCCCTTCCACATCGTGGTCAGCCAGTCTAATTGGGACCGCACCAGGTATTTCCATTTAAATTAGATTACCAAAATATCTGACGACATCACGAAGCCTACAGAATCAGAAACCTACCTCTTACACCTCAGTCCAGTGGCATTTCGAGATGCCTCGTTCACTTCCGTTTGAGCTGCAACTCTTGATCCTGGGCAACCTCTACGAGGAACGAACGAATTACTACACAGAATTGGACGGGTTGACTCCACTACGGTCTTGTTCCGTCGTATGCAAGGCTTGGTTCCCAATATGTCGCAACTACCTTATGAAGGCTGTGCACATCCGCTCAAGGAGCCAGCTGGAAGAGGTTTTGTCTGCTCTTCGGTCGAACAGGGGTGATGCCCTCGGGTTTCACTCAACAAACAAGTTACTCCTTGGCCAGACACATTGCACAGATAACAGACCTTTCCATCATCTGGCGATCCATTATCTTCCACCGAAATTGCCACGCACCAAAGATCTATGGTTCCAGCTTCCAGTACGTGTCGACCAGCTGCAGGAGAACAGGCAGGAGGGGACTTCCGAGGTTCATGAAACCGCGACGTTTCCTATCCCTTCATCCTTCCCTCTCATGATGCGTCAATTTCGAGCGCTCACTCATCTCGTCTTCTGGGAATGTCGGTTTGACTCCCTGTGGGATTTTCGTAGGATCGTTGTGGCACTCCCAGTGCTTTCTGATCTTACACTTCGCTCCATCACTTGGCCGCCACCATTCGAGACCCACCCCGTATCACCAATATTCTTCCATACGGCGTCCCAGCTCGTGAATGTCACGATTAATAATTGTCCGCGGTCTTGGGAGGTTATTTGGCTATGGACCACCAGTGTGACAATTTCGTCACTGACGCCATTGGTCTCGCAATCGCAATTCCATAACAATCAGAATCAGGGCGTGATTCGTCACTGCCCTGCATTTACAACTCGAGAAGCTCCTTTCCTTGGACGCGTTTTGGAACAACTCTCGTTTACCGATGAAATCCCTAAGGCTCAATGGTCTCACGACCGAGTCTCGAATACATGTAGGTATTCCTTTCATATAACTGATCCGGATGCTGAGATTCCATACCACAGGGAAATTCACCTATGGGCATCAAGTGGAACATAACGTCGGCAGAATGATCGAGTTCCAGCTAAGCGCAGCTGAACCAATGTACGGATCCACAAAGTCGAAACAGAGGTGGATTGGTTGTATACAATCCATTTCCTATATCGACGAGATCCCTCCATCACCCGAGTTGGCGAAAGAGGTAGATCTCCTGTCCTCTCAGCTACCGGAGATCAAAAGCGTGAACTTTGTCTTCCGTCCACGTTTCGACACTATCTTATCGGAGCGTTTGCAAAAAGCGTATGCCCGGAAGATCGTGGGTGTCATGCCCTTAGCTCGCCAAACCAATCGACAATTTTCTTTGAACTTCACCTTTGGGGAAGAAACTCATACATGGGAAGAGCTCAGAACGAGGACGCGAAGCAGGGAATCTCATGCTAGTGCGAAGATATGGTCCGAGTTCTTGTCTCCAGATGGCCCGTTACCTGCTGGGGCTATGGCACCTATGCCTTTCCTCCCGATCAATCCTTCGAGACCTCTTGTTCGTTTAAAGAATCGATAGAGTGTCGACTATATACAACATATAATCGTCGAGCAGAGCAGAAACAATGGCACATCTAGTTTGAAATCGATATCCCAAAGTCCAAAAGCATCTATACAATTGTCCGATATCCAGGAGACAATAAATAACAATATCATAGTGCAAAATCATCAATAAGAGATCTAGTTTGCCCTGCAAGGACATCGATATCAGCTTCAGTGTTACTGCTCGGGAAGAAAGGTGACATACCAATTCTTATTGGCGCAGATGGAAGGGTCAGCAGCCCAGTAGTTAACATCGACGGATCCCTTGTCGATTCCTTCACCATGGGTCAATTTAGCCATGGCAGTTTGGGACAAGACGAAACCGGCGTCGGAATTCTCGTCGATGGCAGTGACATAGATGGTGGTGTCCTGGTAGTTGACTCCCCAGCAGGAGCCGCACAAGGGCGAGCCGTTCTTGACCTGATTAAATCCTGCAACATATGGCCAGGATGGAATAGAATTCATTGTAGTGTATCCTAATCGAATAGATAATGTCAGGCTGAGTAAAGGCGTGAGTCTGACCGAAACTGTGACAAACCTTTGGTGGTGACGAGACCGAAGGCATTGTCGGCACAAGCAACGTCCCACAAGGAGTTGCTGCCTCCATTCTCATCGTAGACGTTGCTGAAGTAAGCGATGGTACTTTCTCCAAGAACGGCAGGGATAGCGAAGATAGCAGAGAGGAGGATGGTAGTGAACTGCATCTTGTTGTAGGACTTTACTCGAGAGGTAAGAAGGGTTCAAAGGCTCTAGGTGAGAAATTGTAGAAGTAGGTTGATGCTTTTCATCGTTCAGAGAGCTGGGGTTTTTATAGCTGGGCCAACACTTGTTGACCTCCGTCTTCTATCCTGAAAACGGTGTCAACGGGTCAATGTTGGGAGACGTGTACTCCTCGACGATATAGCACCATAACATGATACAACGAACTTCCGCGCATTCGGTCAGTATATACCATTGACATCCATTGTTGAGGAGAAAAAGTCGTGTTATCGGCGACAAAAAGACAAATTAGGGCTGCTCCGCACGATGTTCCTGGTCTTCAAACACAAAGAAGACCATCGAAATGCGGAAGAAGCCACGGATTGATTTGGATGAACCGTTTCCGATTATGATACCCAAGACAGGGCACAGGAAACCAAGTTAAGACGCTAAAACGAGCGGCACGCCATACGAGCAAGGCGCGTTCGTGTGTCGGAACCGGGCGTCGTTCCCAAATCCAGACAAAAGAATAGTATGGTTCCCAATTTGGGGGAGTTGGTGGCCAAGACGCGTGGGAAAGCGTAGTGATCGACATTGCTTCCGCGTCTGTGCGGTCCGTCAGAGCCGCGGTCCGCAAAGGGAAACACATGTAATGAAATCGCCCAAAGCGGAAGGCTGTCGGGGCGATCTTGCAGCGTTCTCATCGTCGCCGCGTCCCAGTTGCTCATCGTTTCCCACATCGAACGCATTCGTACCTATACCTCTCATTCAGAGTCCATTCTCTCATAGATACTCGTTACAGCTGCTAAGTAGCTTCGAGCGCGCTAAAGCAGAACCTTGGAACTCAATCACGACTGGTCTCAAGTACCGGCTCTCGGCCATCGATACTACTAGTTCGATACTGCGCCAGTTTTGGTGTGTCCAACTCTCAAATCATCGCGAGCGTCTGACATATCATACATTGACAGATTGTGTTAGACACAGGTCTGGCTGCGCTCACCACGTAGTGGCCTCCAGTCTACTGGACATCGTCATTACCAACGCGCGACACATTCGTTGACATTATCACTCTCCTTCCAAGAAACACACATTCCCGAAGGTCATCATGGTAGTGAATGACTCCACCACAGTATCACAAACACCATTTCCTACCTCTGGTCACAGGCGGTCTCCAACTAAGAGCGACATTGATCTCAAGCCCAATCCTCATCCCTATGCAATTCGTACTACTTCCACAGGCGTATTGAGCAGATCCAACTCGACGTCCTCAAACACTACAGCAACGCGACACCGATACGTTCCCCCTTCTCCCTCTCGATCCACAAAGTCCTCTCTCTCCAGCAGCGGCGATTCAGGAGATAGTGCCAGTGACAATCGAGCTCCACGGCCTCTTCCAATCCCCCCTTCATTCCCAAGTTCCAGCAGCTCAAGTGGAGGATACTTTAGTGCAGAAGAATCATTCACTCCCAGACGTGTCAAGCGCGCCGAGACCCTACCATCGTTCTCTGTCCTTCCGCCCCTTCCTGCCCCTTCATTTGGACCTGTCACACTCGATGACCTGCCGTCAAATCCCAAGTTATGGACTCCAGCGGAGCTGGCATCTTATCTAACTACTGCTTTGCGTGTGTCGCCATCTACTGACGGGGGTGCTGGTATACCCGACAGAGTCGCGAAGGATATCGCTGCCTTCGTTCGAGATGCTCGCATTACTGGTCGAACATTCTTACGCCTAACAGATGTCGATCTCAACAAGTATGCCCTTCAGTCACTTCCATTCAAAATATCTGCTAATGGACGTGTTATGATCTTCTCAGCATGGCTGTGAACAAGAAATGGGCAGAGACTCTTCTCAACGCATCTCGGAACCTCCGCCAGAACGTGCTCAAGGGTAGAATATGGGGCGACGGGGGTGATGCAGAAGACGCTGTTGCCATAAATCTCGGTCTCGAGGAGCTAGAACCACCCCTGTTTCCGGTGGATGATACTACGCCCAATGCTAAAACCATCAAGTCGAAACCCCCTCCTATCACCTCCCCGCCTCTCTCGCAAAGCAGTCGCACCACTCGGAGCCCCCGTCCCCTTCCTCATACACCAAAGCGAACCAAGAGTGGAAAGGTCAAAGGCATGGTGGCCACCTTCGAACGTAGTGGTAGTTTCAGTTCTGAGAGTGGCGATGAAGAGCACGCTGCTGGGAAGGGACACCATGTTTCTGGGTTTGGGAAAGGGCTTGGCGGACCGGGTGGGAGGGGTGCATCCGTTTCTACTCCGGGATCAGCAGGCCGAGGAGCGTGGGACGGTGGTTCACCGACTCCATCCTCAATTTCCTCCTCTCCTTTCCAAAGTGGGTACTCCAGAAGGTGGCTTCGGGAACAACATGAAGCGAGGGCGCATGGTGCGATCATCGAGGATGATGATAGTATCTTCGGGTCATTCAGCCAGCGAGGAAGTCCTTCGCCCACGCGATCGAGTCCTGAGAGAAGGCCATTACCAACTGTCCCTCGAGCGAGGACTGCCCCGATCACGGTAATCCCAATCACGACTCTCGAAGAGCCGAGCATCGAAGATTTGCTCGCTGCGGGAGTGGACAAGGAAGTCGGACAGAATTTGAGCTCTAGTTGGGGCGCGAAGGCTTGGGAAGAGATGGACCTCAGGAATGGGGTCACCGTCAAGAGGATTGTTGATCAGTCAGCCCATGGCAAAGGAAGAGGTTCTGGAGACAGTGGGATCAGTGTCGATGGCTACAAAGACGGGGATGTAGTTGATTCCTTGTCGACGATCATGGTTGCAAGGGATGGGAGTGGGAGGATTCGAGGATCAGGATCGCGTCGTGACCGTATCGGGGGGAAAGGAGGTTTCAAAGACGAAAGGGATATCACCGCGATATTTGTTCCGTCCTCGCCACCTACGCTTGGCCCAGCTTGGGTCCACACTACGAGCCTTGCTGTTGATGAGCCAACGAAGTTGTCAGCGATTGATTCTGGCGTGCTTCTACTCGACGATATTGTCCCGATAAGGGTCGACGTTGCTGTAGGACCGGAGATACCCTACGATAGGGAGGACGAGCTCGACAGGGAGGTTTCTAGGCTTACCAACGAGCTTCTTCAGGCTCAAGCCCTTGTCGAGACCTACCGCACTCGGTTGGTGGTGCTGGAAGAGAAGGTAGCTTTGATGGAGGAGAATGATGCAAAAGCTCTCCGAGAACAAGCAGTCCAAGCCCTAGTCGAAGTTCATCAGGAGCTTCAGGTCTTTACAAGGGATGTCGGTGTTCAGGCACTCAGCTTTGAACAACCCAGGTTCCAAAGTCAGATGGGCACACAGACAGACGTCGAGGAAGAGTTGATAGAAGGTACAAGTAGTTTTCTAGATGATGACTTCCAAGACGCGCTCGACATGGAGGATCCTCCGTTGGCCATTTTGGACGACCTCCCAGCGTCAACTTCTACTCCGACAGCAACGCCCGCTATCACTGCCACACCCGAACATCCATCTATTCTATCTCAAGCGACATCCTATCTTCCGTCTCTGGTTAAGCGTCTCACACCTCACACCTTGTCTCCAACTTTATCTCGCGATACCTCCAACTCATCCGAAAAGAACAAAGAAAACGGCGATCAGGAAGAACCATCAAGAGTATCAGAGTTACCTCAATATGTACTAATGGTCGGCCTCGGAGTATGTGTCGTTGCACTAAGGGTCATACTCAAGAGAGCCGGTGGGAGAGGTGGGGGTTTCAAGTCTTGAGACGTTTGGTTTTTGGATCCAAGCTCATGGAATGAGGTGAAATGCCTCGCGCTCTTGTTGCAGATTGAAGAATCCGAAAGTGAATGAATGAATGAACTATCCCGACTCCGACCTCATCTATCTTCGCCCATGTTGATTTTGGTATCGCGTAGTTTTTTGTCCTCGTTTTCTTACTTTTGTGAAATCTCTTGCGCGCGACGACTCCCTTGATGACTTATTCACGACCCGTTCATGACGTATATTGACGACCTCACGTTGCACTGTAGTTATCTCCGTGCTTTCGTTCTTCCTTTTTCAAATAGTATTCATATTCTATTCTAGAATTTACCTTTGATTCCGATCTCCGCTGAACAGTGGCTGTTGTGTTCGTACCATACATTATACACTTCCTCTTTACGGGCATTCCCGCCATACCAATTTCAGGCACTCAAAGTTGACGTTGAACGTGACAGGACCGCATTCACCAGTGTGCTCCTCTCAGCGACCTCCCATTCTCCTGGCCAAGCATCTGCCTCTCGAACTTTCCGTGTCATTATTACCTGTCGATTGATCTCAACGTTGTCGATCTTCGTAATATGAACGAACTTGCTCGAGCCCAATTCCTGGAGAGGATTTGGAACAATAATGTTCTTCCAATCGTTGAAGATCTGCACGCTATCATCCCGAACTTACGGCGGACGAGACAATCGAGGAGACAAGCGTGGAGCAAAACCATTGCAGAGTTCGTAGACTGCCGTTTTATCCTTGACTTTGACTTGCTCTCGTCTTACTCGCGTGCTACGACCGGCAGTCTCAAGGATCTCACTATTCCGCCGACCATCGTCGCGGTTTGCGGAAGTCAGTCGACGCGTTTCCATCATTAGCATTATGGGGATTTCAACTTCCTTATGAATAGGCACTGGCGCAGGCAAATCCTCGTTGATCAATGCCGTTCTTGATAGTACGTTCAAAGTCACATATATGCGGTGCTCGATCCTTGTATCGACTCGGAAGTCCTCGTCTTTGATAGTGGATATCCTACCCACCGGAGGCGTTCGAGGTACTACACTATATGATACGTGATACAGCCCGTGAGAGCTGAGTTTCGAAACGTCGACAGCGTGCACATCGTGTGCGATAGAGGTTGGCTATCACAGCTCACGCTCCGTCAAGGCCGAGATCACTTTCCTCACTTTTGCGGAATGGAAACAAGAATTATCTAGTTTGCTTGCCCAGATACAATCCGAAATCTACCCTGGAACTCCCTCGAGTCTCGAAGGCGAGAACGGTGTCGCTTGGGCAAAGGTTCGTCCTAGGTGGCCGACCTGTTTCGTTCTGAGTTTTGCTGATTTTCGGAACAGATCAAGGCGGTTTACCCTACGATTGAGACCATGCGAAACAATCTTGCGGGGCTGTCTGAAGATGATATCTTGGCTCTTCCCAGTGGTTAGTTTGGATACGAAGCGCATCGTAGTCACAACACTTTCACTTCGTTACGCAGATCTCGCTGTCTATCTTGACACTACAAAACACATTCAACACCATGACACCGATACATTCCTGAGGGAACTCAAGGAGTACACGGCTACTCATCCGCTTGCGCCTAGCCCGTGGCCTTTAATTTGCAGTGTCAAGATCAAATGCAATTCCAAAGCTTTGCAAAATGGCACCATTCTTGTGGATCTACCAGGAGAAAATGATGCAAATGCTGCAAGACAAAGTATAGGCAAAAAGTACATGGAACATGCAGAGAATTTCTGGATTGTCACTCCCATATCAAGGGCTGTCGATGACTCATCCACACAAGGTAAACTTTCAATTGCAAGAAATTCCCCATTTTGTTTAGAACTTTCATTATAGATATTTTTACAAGATCCTTCAGAACTCAGTTGGCCTGTAAGCTATTCTCAATTTTAAATTGAACAAGTTCTCATAGAAGATTCTGTGAATCATAATCTAGTTGGTTAGTGAACTGTTGTTGGATCTATAGTCTATATTGATATCCAGACAATATCCTCACTAGATGGCCAGTAAGTGGCTGAAAGTGGTTACTCAAAATCTTAACATCTAATATACTTTATTAGTATTGATTCTATGTCATCCAACTCAATTACAATTATTGGTAAGTGTATTATAGTAATAAATAATATTATTCAATTTCTCTAAATACAATTAGCTTCAAAATCTGATGATATGGAAACTTCTGATATTATTCAATCCCTTGAGCTTGCTCAAACTTATGAATATCAGCATACAAACCAAACCATTCAAAATCTTGAAAGTAAACTATGTGATTTGCAAGAGAATGAAAAGCAAGGTAATTATTGTTAATATAAGATATCATCTGAGATCTAATAAAAAAACTTAAGCTGGACAATTTTCAATACTAGGAATGTTTAAAACTAGTGTTGGTAGGTTGCTTAGATATTCTCATTTTTATTAAGGATTTTAATAACCTTAAAAGAAAAACTCAGAGAGTTTGAGTACAAAGAAAGTCTTAGAACTCAAATATCAGAGACTCAGTATTTGATTCAGCAACAACATAAGTTGTTATTCTCCTATTGTGCTAAGAAGAGATTTGAGGTATAGAAAGGTTTAAATCATTTGATCATATATGCTAATAACTTTGTAGTATATCTCTGAGATTTTGCAAAAAAACATTTCACAACAATTACAAGAAATTATAGGTTAGTTGAATTTAATATTAGACACATTCCAAGTGTGCTTATTGAAGTCAAGGAGTTACAATAACAAGTAAGAATCTAATAGTAACTATTAGATACTTTTCTGAGCAACAAAAATATAATCTTACTAGAGTCTATCTGCTCTGTCTTTGCTTGCTCAGCTAAAGAGTATAATGCAACAAGGAGTAGATATCAATTATTATTATTCTAGATGTATCTGAGTACTAATGATATGATATTTCTAGAACAAGATCTTAATAGCTACCAACTGCAATTTGCATCATTATTGGATACACAAATCCCCAGCCTTCAAGAGAGATGTCATCAGATAGCAAGTTTGAAGTATTGTCACTTATTTCAAGATGCTATCAAATTGTTCAGTAATACTCTAACAATAATTCTTACTGAACAAGAAGACTCTAGATTAAGTGATTTAGAAAATCAAACAATGTTGAGAAAGTGGAGATCTCAGCATTTATTATCATCTCAGCTGAGATTGTTTCTAAAACCCTCTCAAAATAATTGTGGTATTACTTTGCAACTTCAAGAGGTATGAGCAAAATTGTTTAGTAAAAACTTTACCTTAATTCTAACAATCCCCAAATTTGATCTGAAAAGGACTTCCCTCCTATCCTAGATAGCATTATTCTTAGTCTAAAGAATGGGATTAAGAAAAACCTATATGATGTTATGGAGCATGCATCAGTAGTTGTATGTTGTAGCTTGGATACCATATTTTTTGCACTTCTTAACTCAGTATTTTTACAGGGAGCTAGTGCAGCCTCCCATATCTGTCACAAAATAATAGAAGGCCTTCCTGTGTCCGCATCAGTTAGATGTAAGTAACAATTTCTTCTCTTTCTTCCAATTTAGTGCCAGGGTTATTGACATGAGACTGTCCAGTTTTCGCACAGAATGGTGTCATCAAGAGGAGAGGAACTCAGATCGATTTGAATGAGGAACTCTCACTAGCCTATACTTCACATATCGTAAAGAAGTGGCACCAGGTATTCGGGTCCACTGACAAATACTTCTCAAGGCTCGAGACGAAGACAGAGAATTTGCTGAGAAGAAAGCTGCACGAAATCGAACAATCTGCCGTCAGCGATGACATGAAGGATACGGTGAGGCGACGGGGAGAGGTTGCCATCGAAGAAGCCCGAGGGACGCTGGAAAGAATCGTCGAAAAATTAAAGGCAGAGTTACAGAGGAAGCAGAAGGGGGTGTCGCGAATCATCACCTCTCATATCAGCTCTCAACTCGCTAAGACATATCGTCATGCAACTACAATCAGGGGCAAGGGATGTGTCGAGGAACGCAAGGTGGGTCAATGCGCTTCGAGTCCTCTTTTTCGCAACTTAAACTGATGCGACCTCCTTCCGAAGGAATACCTGCTGACTTCCATCGAGGAGAAGGAGGTTTCCCTCTTCGAAGACGCCAACAAGGCTATGCTGAAAGGACTCCAGACGATGGTGGACGAGATCCGTGATTTGCTTGAAGCCGAGCTCGACAAGCTCGCAGAACAGGTGAGACTATCCACAATGTCGACTCGGGAAGAGATCAGTGCTCATGAAGTTACTCCTCGCAAGTTTGAGGGAACAATGACTAGCATTTGGGATACGGGTGATGATCTGAATGGTCACGACCACGCACTTCACGCCGAGATTGGGACTCTGCACAATCGAATGCAGGCCATAAAGGACAGGATCGAGACGAGTAGGGGACCAGCGGAGGCGGAATGAGTGTTAGAGCCATAGCGAGAATGACGAGAATGATAGCTTTGAGGGCCACAGCCCCACGACTTGTGCATTTGTATGAAGTACCCCAGATAGTTCATGTATTGGTAGCGACAGGAGGTTCTAGAATTTTACCCCTTGAATGTGAACGGAGCGATAGTGGAAAACGATCCGGTCCACATCTGCGGATCCTTGAATTCGAAGTTGAGAGGTCGGACACCGAAGACAGACCCGACTACACAAGCAGCATTGTAACATGTGGAGATAACTCCTGTAAAGCCAATTGCAAGGCAAGGAACGTTGAACGATGCAAAGACATGGTTGGTGTTCACGTTCGGAACGCGCGTGTCAGCAAGCAACCCTTCATCGTCCTCAACTCACATATGTTGACTGCTTTGAGAACGAAAAAAAAAATCCAACCTCTGATCTAATAAATTGTAAATCTACAAGTGCAAATTACATTGTGACTGAGTGATAGAGGATTTAACATAAACCAGGGCCATAACTCCCCAAGAGAAACGAAAACGAAGATAATCGTGAACATCCGGAATCAAAGCCTATAATGATGATGTTCGCGATGAGCAAGAGTTGAAGGTAAGGGGGAAGAGAACGTACCCGATGGCCAACATGAGTAGATATCCCACTGTAGCGACGACCTATGTAAGGGGACCGTCATCAGCATGCTACGTCGAGCACAGTCGGAACAAGTGACAAAAAACTGACCATGGTAGCGATAATACTCGCAGGCACACCATTCTTCAAAAAGTCCACATTCGACAGGTACAGTTGACCCATATCATCTTCTTGCGTGGCCCTATCATCACCAACATATCAGAAACACACGATCACATCGTACATCCCGAAGGAAGGAAAAAAAAAACGGAAAACCTACGCAGTCTGATTAGGGAACCCAGAAACTGGCATACCCATCCCCGCCGAGCATATCAACGCGGTGAGGAACATCAACAAATTCTGGTGATTCCCCGGCATCTTACTCCCCACTTCCTTGGCAATAGGAACTAGCAAAAGGGACGCAATCGTATGGCTGATGAACGTCGATACAATCTATGATACAAAGATAAAGAGGTAAAGATGAGGTCGTATGGTCGTATCAGTGAACGGGAGTAACGAGGGGGTTAGGGGATGAGAGACGACTTACGAGGACAATGACAGATAGGACAAGAACGACAGTGTAGAAACTGAGGTCGCTGATGAGATTTCGGATAACATGATCCATGACATCTCGCAATCCGCTCGAAGTAACACCTTTCCCGAGAGATATCCCACCCATGGCAAGGAACACCACTGTCCATAAGAACTGCTCAAAATCGTCCTACACATAACAAAACCATCAGAGCTACCTCCAACGAGTTAGGGAGAGAAAGAGATAATCACCTTCTTCAAAACCCCCGTCGAGAAAAACGCCACAATCGGTAAAATAGCAATAACCCCCATATCACCCACCACATTCTCAATCTTATGCTCCACAATCCAAAGTCCAATCGTAACCAACGTCACAAAACTAACCCAATACTGCTTCAAGGTAAACCTGTCCTTCGTCGCCCTGATGCCTTTAATCTCAATCTCACCTTCACCGTCAGGTGAACGCGCAGGTTTATAGGAGACGAGTAGTAGAAGCCAGATGAGGACGACGGAGATAGCTGAGACTGGGAGAGCGACGATGAACCATTTGCCCCAATCAAGAGGAGGGTCCATTTCTTGCAGGGCGATGAGGTTCTGAGGGGAGGATATCGGAGAGGACTGTCCTCCAATGTTAGCTGCCAAAGCGATACCAATCTAAATGCACGAGAGCTCAAAACACGTCCATAGTCAGAGGACGAAGACATACGATCAGGCATGGGCCCATTTTCGACTTTGGAGGAAGTGTTCGCAGAATCGGCTGTGGAGGATTAATTCAGCAAGCTGCAAACAGTTATACCACAACATCACTCACGCGGATAAGGGTGAAGCACAACGTCGGAGCAGCGACATTACTGCCAAGCATTTATCAGTATACAGCAATACCACAGAATCCGTAAAGAAAACATGTCCTACCTGATCCACATACTGGCAAAACAAGCTACACCCATCACAGCAAGCAAGACAGTCCTCGGTTTCGTACCAGCAAAGCTAAGAACCCTCGTGATCAATATCCGATCAATATTCGTCTTGCTCAACGCCGACGCAATCGTAAAACCACCAATAAGGAGCATAATCGTCGGTGAAAACATCACGCTGAAAATATACCTACCCAACCACAATGGACAAAAAAAAAAAAGAAATCATGCTGTTAATAAAGAAATCCTCCAATCCATTTTGTAATCCATTATGAAAAAACGCACCTAGTAGCCTCAGGTGTATCCAACCTAACCTTCTCCTCATCCTGACTCCTAATCACCCTCAAACAAACCAACAACAACGGTATCATCATCGACGTCACAAACAACGGAATAGCCTCCGTCGCCCAAAGCACCGTCGCAAACACCAAAATCGCAAAACACCTATTCGCCTCCTCCGCACTCTCACCCTCACTTTCACTCTTTATCACATTCACATTCAACAATACCACAAAAATCAGTATCGAGATTAGTAAGTAGAGATGCTTCAGTTTGAGCTTGATGCGACCTGCAGGTGTAGGAACGTCCACTGCTTTTTCGCGGTCCGAGTCAGTGAGGATGAGAGATCCCCCTAGGGTATTCATCATCCCGCCATCGGGATCCCCACGCCTTGCGTTCCCTATCATTTGACGCCATACTGTATCTCGTTCCCATGCGATATGTTCGCGTTGGTGGACTCGGAGTTGGCGTTTGGCAGTGGAGATGTCGCCGAGGGTGACGCATTTGGCGTAGAGATCGACGAGGTTGTTGATGGTGGAGTTTAGTCTGTCTTTGTTTGGGAGGGAGAAGGGGTATGTGGCTTCGACTATCTCGTGGAGATACTTGTCCTTGAGCTACAGGGAAGGAGATTGGACTTGAGCATATATCAAGGACAAAGTGGGTATATGCTCACCTCGCTCTCTGTGACTTTGTCGTATCTATTCAAAAGTGTCAATAGAAATCTCTATCATGAAGACAGAGCACATACTTTTTAAGAATCTTCCTAAACCCAGAATAATTCAACTCGACATAACTTCGCAGACTCGTCGCAGTCAAGTACAGATTCGTAATCCTCCGCTTGAAAAGCAACTGCACATCCCACGCATAATTACTCTTCAGCGTCCAAATCGTATCCTGAGCCGCCGTCGGAAACTGCACTTGATACTGGCCCGACCCAGACCCATTACTCGCCGCACTCGGAGTAGCAGGCATAACATTCACAGCATTATTCCCATCCATCGCGAATATACGATTCGCCAGAGAACGAGCGGCATTGATGGGCGAACGACTGGCCGTGCTTTGACTTCGAGTATGAGAAAAGGGGACACCGAGTTGTTGGGATTGGGTGAGGTCGCGGTGTTGTTCTGCGGCTGCTGCTGCTGCGGATGTGACGGACATGAGACTGGCTTCGAGGTCTCCGTGTTCTTCGTTGGAGGACATGCTGTAGCGTCGGTTTGGTAGTTGTTGTTGACGTCGTGCGTTCCCTGAATGGTTTGACCCCGATTAGGTGAATGGAATGCGGGAGAGTTGAATAAGGAGGGATGAGGAATGGGAGGAAGAGATATACCTGAGTTTGCGACACCTCCGCTTTCTGACCTCGACCTCCTCCTCCTGTTCCTAACCGGACTCCTAGAATGTGTTGTCCGACTCAACGTAGGACTCTGCACATCAAACTCGTCCTCTTCGTCATCATCGTCGTCGTCGTCTCCATCCTCGGAGGTCATATACCTATGCCTTCCGTCCAATGGCAAATCCTCCTGTTGTTGTATCAATCTCTGCAGCTCGACGACATCATCCATTAACTCCTTCTCCTGACTTTCATAGAAAAGGGTGATTTTCTTGAGTTCACGATCGAGAAGGGGGATGAACTGGCTATCCATGGATGTAATATCATGATGATTCCCCATGAGGGAAGTATGTTCGTTGGCTTCAAGGTCATGACCCGTATCTCTCATAGAGAGTTGCTGTCTCTCGAGCTGGTAGACGTGCTTCTTGAGCATATCATACCTGTCAAGTACTTCATCAGTCCACACACACCCTTTCACAAATTGAAACACCCAAATGATAGACACATACGCAATATACTCATCCCACCACTCCGACACCGCATTGAACTTCAAAGACGAGCTACACAACACGTAACCACATTCAGCCAACCACAACCGACGAATTACACACCGAGGAGATAAACTCCGACGCACCTGAACTTCATGGCGAAAGCTCTTAATTCAGGTATCGCCCACTCGGAAGAGCGAGATAGGGACCTGAGAGGAATATACTCCGTAGCAGAAGTAGAGGGTGGAATGGTCGCCAACAGGTCCGTCCGACCACGTTGCAGAACCTCACTTTCCGAGGGTGCCGTCTATTCGGTCTCAGCCTTGAGGATACTTGACCCGATATGAAACTCGGGGACTTTGAGGCGTCTGGAAGGATGGAAGAACGTGGGTCTGTACGAGGCCTATTCGGTTAATGGGTCAGCGTCGAGCGATAATCGAAACCCCCTACAAGTGCCTGGGGGTGTATATGGGGAAAGATAAGAGACCAGGCGCGAGAGGTTCCCACTGCGAAGACGGCGGAGTTGGGCGTGCCAGGATGCGAAAAGGTTGACAGAGTTGTGACCTTGCAAACAGGTGGCAGTAATGTTTATGCTGTGCAGCTCGATTTCATTCCTTCTGCCAGCACCATTAGACGCCAATAACATGTAAGCGCCCATAGTGTACAACAGACGCCCGCTCTTGTCGGCTTGGCACCCGCACATACGCTTCCGTGCCAAACTGGAATTTGTATCTCGGTCAACATACTCTTGATTGACTTCCCGAGAAACCCAACCTCGTAAAACCCGACGGCGGTCCTCGTTCCTGACCTCGAACATCTCGGAATCTCTCTTCTAGACATTGAACTCGGGGATTGTAATGATGAATTTCTTCAGATCCAAACAGGGCGTTTCTCTCCCAGAACACAATTGTGTTCTGCCTCATGCTCTCAAATTGCCTGCGTTGGAAAAGTTGATCGGGAAGAGGGTTGTTCTTGCTTCGAATAGTCCAAGGAGGAAGGACATCTTGGCTGCTGTGGTGAGTTTCTTTCGTGATCGTGCGTTCAAGCATGGCTAATCTCCTCTGAAGGGCATCCAACCTGAGATCGTCCCTTCGACATTTGACGAGCTCCTTCCACATAGTTCATTCGAGGATTTGCACGAGTATCCCGTCGCTACTGCTACACACAAGGCAGTTGAGGTTTATGAGAGGCTAGTTGTGAGTCACCAGACACACCTCATTGTCCCTACAAAGGCATACCCAGAGCACGGAGCATCGCAACTCTGGGAATACGTCCCCCTCTCTCAGCATTTTGTCCATCATCTCAAAGAATCAACTCTGACATAGAATGCTTCTCCATCCAACGTAGCGCGAAAATCCGGACGATCCTGCTGATCTGGTCATCGGAGGTCAGTTCCACTCATCCCACCAGAAATACCATCGGCTCAACACCCATGACAAACTCCAGCCGATACCGTTGTCCTGACACACCCGCAATCTGGTATTTCATCAACTCCATTCCCAGAAGTAGCAACAGTCTCGCAAGAGATTCTTGAAAAGCCTTCTTCACGAGATGATAACCTCCGCATGCTCCTGGATATGAACGGAGGAGTATGCGAAGTCGTTACAGGTGTCACAATTGGTACGTGCTTTACCGAATCCAATTTTTCCAAATCAGGTTTTGACTTGTTGGCGCAGTGTTCCCTGTCCTGGAAGCACCCGGGTACAAGATCAAGTACTATTTCCTCATTTTCATTCAACGATATATCCTGCTGACCCCCTCTATCGCACCACCAGGTCCATAGAAGAACGAACACTCGTCTACTTCGCAGACAACCCCGACCATCTCCTCGAAGCCTACGCCGACAGCGCAGAGGGCATTGACCGTGCAGGTGGATTCGCCGTCCAGGTACCTCCTCCCTTTCCTGTGCCTTCCTTTCCACCTATTCACGATCACGACTTGCTTACAGGGTCTTGGAGGAGTTCTGATCCGAAAAATCGACGGAGATTACCAAAACGTCGTCGGATTCCCCATAGCATCATTCTTCAAATTCCTCGACCAACTCGTCGACGAAGAAGACGATTTCCTCGCTATCTAGGACATTACATTCACGACCCGCAACATATCCCCGGGCCTATACATACACGTATAACTGTATTATATCATCTACTCCCTGCACTATTCACACCTCGGACAACCCCTTCCGGAACCATGAGCCTTAAAGCTCGCTGATTTACCGAATCACCGAAACCCTTCCGAGTCTGCTCGACCTGAACTTAAGTCTTATCCACACAGTAGAACGAATATGGACAATGGAGTTACACTGAAATCGCATTCAATTCGCTTACCAACCTCAACTTTCCTTTTACCATTCGGTTTCAACTCCTTGGTCATCGCGGAGTACGACTCGGACTCACAGGACACACCCGATACACTCAGCTCCAGCATCGTCCAGGTGACTCAGACCCTGCACTCTCTCCCTTCAAGCATCTCTCGGTCTCTATTACTCGGGTAGCATCCTTCATCCTTCGTCAGGACGCACGAATAATACTTTATCTGAGTCGGAATACTTTCTTAAGTCGCCTTATTTCTCCATGGAGCATTCTGAGGAATCAAAAGGGTTTTGTAAAGAAGCGTCGGTGTGGTAGAAGAAATCGCTGGTGCACAGGGGTGATGCAAAGAATATTCGGTGGTCTAATTATACTTTGTGCTCCATATGTATCACACACGGGGTATTGTCAAGTAGCAGGCGGGATACTATACGTTGTCAGCGTTATTACAAGCCCTCCGGAATCGATCTCAAAACTGTATGAATGAACCCTGAGTTGGACTTGTGGACTGGCTCTCTTTCGCAACGAAGCCTGGAACCATAAACAAGGGCTATCGCTGTCCAGTAATCCTGAGGTCAGCCATGATGGTCCACAGTTCGAAACCCAATACCAAAAAACAGCGGGAGAACCTACCGAGACGAGCTCGATGCTGCAGGACTTTGGAAGAGGTACAATCCTCGGAGGTGCCATGCGCAGTATGGAAGATCGGATCGATCGCAGGCGCATCATGCGGGCACAATGTGTGATCGAGCAGCCCATAAAGGCAAGCCTCGTGGTTGATAGCCTCCGAAGAGATTCACTGGCGAATACTCATCCCGAGTCCCCTCCATTCATTGACGCACGGATCGAATGCAAAACCCCAGATATGCGATGTGTGATAGGGGTGGTAAATCCGAGTATACAATACTACATACGCGCCTTTCCGACTCACCCTTACCCCTTAAGGCCTTATCAATAACGAGAAAACGTACTGCTATCCTTGGTTTTTGACTCGATTCGCCTTGTACGGTATTGTCCAAGTTGCCAAGCCGGGGCTGAAGTCTGAATTGAATACGATTGGGATAAGATCATGGCATGCGGATTACATGTGGCAAAAAAAGAAAAAGATCCGAGGGTTGTCCTTGAAGAATGAACAAAGATGAATGAGACGGCATGAGAGTCCCATCCCATCAACCCTCAACCTCGGCATCCCACATCCCCACCCCAAGCCTCGGACACGAAGAGGACCAAAAAAAAGCCTGCTACTCCACTTGGTACTTCTTCCCTTATTACTTAACTTCGGGAAGTCGCATTCAAAACTCCACGAAGACGCCAAGCAGTCGCATCTTTGATACCCCCACAACATGCAGGCGGAGTGTGCTTGAGAGAATGGGTAACAGAGTAACTTCAGGATAGATATGAGTCAAGGGACTGTCAGAAACACAGAGGGTGCTTTATGTGGGTATGACGAGATCAGTATCACAGAAGGTAAGCATCATTCTAACGGGTCTACGGATTACTCGGCATGAGAGCAAACATCTAGGTCATCAGATACGAAGTATAGGTGTAAGTTTCAGCCTATCCTTCAATACTAATGAGCAAATTCTGCCAGACTTGTTGCGCATCACGAGAACGGCTCCACATACTTCCCATCGATATCCCAGAAAATCTCCAGGGACATAGCAATGATCGCAACTGAATCCGATGAACATCCAACCCGTGGGTGCGAGTGCGAGCTCAAAACTCGGATATGAATGCGGTGAGTCGTATCTCCGTCGATTGGAGGCAAGCGAGCGTCCGGAGTACGCAGACAAGCTCTGGGGTGCTGATGTCTGATTTCTAGGGTCTCTTCCGGGAGCAGATTGCGCACTTGTGTATGTTGTTGGGGAAGCCGGACGGGCAGTGCTGACGGGTGGGAGAAGGAGGCATTTATGATTTTTCTCACGGGTGATTTGAATGAGTGATCGATCAAAGGGGGCGTCATCGCTACCCCACACGTACACGCCCTCCGACTGCCATCCTAACTCGTTCAACGAGCGGCCCTCCACGTGCCAGTCCAAAGCCCACAGGCATATCTCACCACACACTCGCCATACTCGTATTTCTTCCCTCTCGAGTCAGCTCTTGTACCTTCGCCATTAACAGCCCCCCTCTTTACTTACTCTTCGCGGTTTTCTAGAAGTCGAGAACTCCTCACGACCGTCTCTCAGACAAACTTCGCTTCAAGTTCGGGGGTGAGTTTCTGTGACAATCTTCGGCTCGGGGGACTGCGGGAATCTCCAACGAAACGAAGAAAAAACGCTGATCTCAATTAACCCCTCTGCTCCATCCAACCAGGAACTCCATCCAAAAAACCGGCTCAACAGTTGTTCAGACGTTCCTCGGACTAGGGGCAGCACCAAGGCAACCTGCACCAGCGTATCGTCAAGAGATCAGCCAGCTCAGTCATAATAATATCCACATGGCAGGCACCACTCCCCCACTTCCAGATCACCACCACACAACAAACGGTGGTCCACCAACCTATATTCCCATCCCAAACCCTCCAGCTCCTAACCATAGCGTTCACACAAACGGTGAGCTCAAGCCCATTACAAAGACCGAGACAACTCCGCTTCCAACGCTTCCACCCACAAACGGCGATTCTCACCGCTCGCCTTATCATCTCCCCAAATCCCACAACCACAACCACCACACAAACGGCCATCATCACGCGCACAACAACAATCATAACCATCACCATGCCCACCATGCTCACGACGCCCCTCAACGCGTCCTCCTCCTCGTCGCAGTCCAACAAGCAATGCTAGCACCCCGTCCAACAGGCGTTCCCTCCGCCCCAACCGTCGGCCCCAACATCTCCTCCATCCTCACCCGCGCACGCTCCTCCGCACACCCCCCTCTCATTATCCACGTCCGCAACAACGGCGACATCGGGGACCCCGACGAAAAAGACTCTCCAGGCTGGGAACTCGTCCACGCTCCCCTCCCCTCCGAACCCATCATCGACAAACTGAAAAACAACGCGTTCGCAGGCACAAAACTGGGAGAACTGATAAGAGATGATGCGGAAGTGATCGTGGCGGGTATGCAGAGTGATTTTTGTATTAGAGCGACGTGTTCGGCGGCGTTGGCGAGAGGGAATGAGGTGTTGTTGATTAGAGAGGCACATGCGACTTATGATAGATTGGAGGCTTTTCATGTGGGTACGGTTACGCCGGCTTCGACCGTAGAGAAGGAGATTGAGGATGAATTGGAGGAAGCAGGCGTTATCCTGTTGGATATGACGGACGTTCCTAGTATTTTTGATAATCGATGATAGTGNNNNTNGNNCNNNC
>JANAWD010000154.1:0-29913 GCA_027627245.1 Meripilus lineatus | reverse complement strand
GNTTTTGTGTTAGCGGCGTGTTTTCGATTGGAATGTAGTAGATACGATCATTCGACCTCCTTTCTTCTTCGGGATATTCTCTTTTCTACTCATTCCACTGTCATGTAGGTCTCGCTCCCCATCCGGTATCTGGTTTCAAAGTCCGCCGGGACGTCCAGATACCGGCTGGTCCAACATGTAGGGGTTTTGTATACCCCGGCATTAAGCGCCTGCCAAGAGCGCACACTTCGTCGAATTTCGACCGTTGTTTCTCCTTGACAGAGTAGTATTTGTGATCCTCTTGTCTAGTTTTTGGGTATTGTGAATAGTTGTTTAATAAGAAAAATAATAATAACTACTGTGCGAACACGTCTCTCGAATTTCGTGAGGATTCGTCCAGCGCCTGTCGTACGCCACGTCTGTTGTCACGAAACATCTGAGGGATTACAACAGCGGGGAATGATTCACGCTCGAACGAAGTAAAATGTCGAGTTGTTATTTATAGAAGATCTCATTGTATTGCTCTTACGCGTATGTATCGAAGTTTTGAGAGGGAACGGATCACTACAACACTGGGTATACCGCTGTTGGAGCGTGCTGTCATAGGTGACCATGAGGGTATCTGACCCCCCGGACTCGGACAAATGATAATCGTGCCTGGTGCTCAATAGTAAACATAAAGTATATCAGGATTCTGATCTACATACAAAAATTGGGAGCCTTGGTTGTGAAAATGCGCGAGGAATAATCTATTTGGAACGCCGGGTATGGGGCTGAGAGGATGATGACCCTTGAGAAGGGTAATCGTCCGAGAAAGTGTTGTGAAATTGAAAGGATGGCAAGATGGGTTGTGTACTGGATGAGGATGGTGGGCCAATTGAGGAGAGGCCGTCGTGATTGAGCATTGAGATGGAATGGGAGACTGGGCGATGCTGACTCGGACTGAGTTGACCTGCGAGCGATTGGTGTGGTGGGTGTATCATTCAGGGATGGGACAACACAACCAGGAGATGCAGGGTATTGTGTGTTGACCGGTTGCCATTGGAAAGTTGGTGGTGTGTGGAAGAGACCTGAGGATGACCGGATCTGAGTCGGAGTTGCCAGCGGCTGAGAGCCTGATAGAATCGGCACCGGACTTGGCGTTGAGTGGGCAACAGGCTGTGGATTGGAGATGTGGGAGTGGGGGTCTGCAATGGGAACTCGAGATTGGTTGTTTGAGTTTGCAACAGAGTGCGGTGGTGGCTGGAGTCGAACACGCTTGGGGGTCATGCAGCTTGAGTCCGGCTGAGGTTCTGAGTCGGGAACTCCAACGGCTGGATTTGAACGCTTCTTGGAATTGGATGAGGGGTCGCCGAACACAGCATATATTGTCAGGCTACCTTGAGATTGTGTCAATGTGGGTGAGACCGACATCCTGTGACTGCTCAATACCGCCTCGACAGCATATGCAAAGCGGAGATTGTGAACCTGTCTGCGTCCCCTTATGATCACCCTGCATTCTACCTACCCCCATGTACACGGCCTGACCACTGAAAGAATGCATAAATAGGTCTTTGCTACCCAGGGACTTGAATTTATGGTACGCCAGGAGTTTCTGGTGATGTGCTGGCAATGGTGTGTGTTCCGGAGGTGAGGTGACCGAATAACTTCCCAAAGACAGCCCGCGCTGTCGAAAGATTTACACAAACATGGTCACACAGTATGTACAAGCAAGTATTCCATTGTGTGTTATTCGCAAAACCGCCTCGCTGGTGTTCTATAATCTGGCCATTGTCACGCACAATGGGGAGCGGCCAGAAATTTCGCTAAGTCCTCGCGCTTGGCTGGCGCTTACATTCGGGGTATACAAACCCCCTACAGGTTGTCCCAGTCCGTTCGTACCTCACGGGCCTTTCAAACTCAGCAAAACCCCGCCCGCGCGGCCCGTGAGGTACGAACGTGACTGGCTGGCGAGTCTAACTGTCATGATATACTTTTGGTTCGATGTGGCTTCAATAACTTCATTTCCAAATCATACTTCCAAATCGAGTTCTGGTCTGCTTCAATGATTTTAATGAAACTTGGCTGGCGTGCCCGATGTGAGTATCACACGAGGCCTTGTCCTCCGATCGAAGGTCAAGGAACTATATATTGAGTTACAACGGGTAAGTAATACACATAGTGTACATGGAGCATGACAGCACCTCTCTTCCGCCCGTAACAAATAATAGATAAATGCCTCAATCATCTATCATGTTCGGAATATAAAAAGTCAACACCCCAGCGGAATTCGTGATATCACCAATATACACATAAAGGACCAAACAATGATTTGCGCATAGACCTAAATCACAGTATGCAATCCAATACATTGATTGGAAAAAATGAAGGTGATTTTTCAGGTTAGCCCTGGATCCGGATCGAGGGATAACGAATACACACATGCGATGGTGGTCGTAGAAACGACATGACTGTTCAAGAACTTCAAGAAACTCTTGACCGAGATTAGTATCCCATACATCTTAGTTGGGTCGGGGGGTTCGTCATCTTCCGTGCTCTGGCTCTGGCTCTGACCTTCTTGACTTTGGCTCTGCTCCAGGTTTCGAGCTACAACCAGGGGAAAAAAATAGAAGCGTCGCCCATTGATGGACCCCGCAGAAGATTCAAGAGAAACACATACCTCTAGGTGGGTTATTCAGCCCTTCCCAGTCGACGGAGATCTTTACCGACTCGGTTCGTGCACTGATCTGTAACCTCCCTGAATTATTCGCTTTGAATGCGATCACGTCTGAATGTGTTTTCATCCTCTCAATCACTGTTCGCAGGTTCAATAGAGATGGAAGGAGAATCTGGACCTGGAAAATACCATGTCAGAAGCAGAACGGAAAAAATAAATAAATAAAAACCAAAGAGGTGTGACAAACAACATCAGAAGAGTCAGAGGAAGAAGATCGGACGGCAAGTCATGGGGAGAAGGGAGATGGAGACTAACCTCAGCTTCAGGACATAGAGGCTCGTGTAATGCATCCACGTCGTTCGGTCTCATCACTTCGATTCTAACATCGTGTGACACATGGATTCTCTGTCCTATTCTTGACGACCCTGCAATCTCGAAGCTCAATACCGCCTGTCCATTCTTCTTCGCCAATCTTTCCACACAAAAATGGAAATGAAGGCCCGAGAACAGATAGACATAGTTCCAAATTCCCAAGATATTCCGATCAAGATGGAGTAAGTTAGGTTGAGTTGAGTTGAGTTGGAAGTTCGTTCAAGAGAAGATATAGCATGCGTACTTCATGACTACATCAGAATCACTATCGGGAGAGTTTGCAAGAGGAGACGAAGCAGATTTCAAAGCTGTCAAGAGTGCTTCGGAGGACAAGCTCAGAGTGATCTCGTTGTTTGCATTGGATTGTATGCGGTAGTCTGTAAAGATCAATGAGACTCGAATCTGCCTTTCAAAGGTTTCATTGATAGCATCCAGCAGGAGATTCGTGAAACAAATAAGACAAGTTATAGTTCACGTGATATGTTGGGGAGAAAAGTGAATATATGCGCAGTGATTGAGCCGACAATTCGTCAGCAACTCACGACGATGAAAAGAAATGAGAGGAACGCACGACCAAATCTGAACACCACCCTCATTCCGATTCTGACATATAATCTGCATCAGATCTTCTGAGAACTTGATGATACATGTCTTCTGTAGCTTCTCCACAGCTTGCATAATCCCTGAGGCCTCTTGTCAACCCAGGTCGGCTCACTCGGGGGTTGTCGGGGGAAAACAAGACGTACGGCAAAAGAACGAGGGCTCTATGATCGATGCTCTGAAACGCATCGTGGAGACTTGCAGTATTCCTCTCTATTGTGGTATGGGGATGGTGGGGGTAGTTGTTAGAATGTCGGACCCGGGGTCAGAGAAAGTCCAAGTCAAGTCGACTCAAAGACGCGTCGGCATGACCGATTGATGGCCAATCGGGTTTTGTTCCGCTTTGTTGACGCGTTGTTTGGCTACGCGTCTCTTGGACCCCACATTGTGTTCGGCTTGTTGCGAGATCCAGCAACACTCAGACAAACCGAGATAAAGAAACATAAGCAAAACTATTAGTACCCATTATTCTACTACAACAACCCAGTGAGTCAAGCAAAAACAAATTAGCAAGAATACAAGCACGCCCCCAGAGGCATTATACTACAGACAAACACTATAATGTTGATTCATCAAGCACGCTCTCCACCACGTCATGTACGTCATTTGCTCGCTTTAGAAGATTCCCAATCTTACGCAAGACGATTTCGTCTTCATACACATTCTTCTCTTTGGCCTTGCCTTTCGGTGTCTTCCATATCGAGACCATCGTTGCTTCAAACTATTGAGAGTTGGTTTGTCAGTATCTTCCTATCTGAACATCCGGAGAACTTACCTGTTCAGCGAGATCTACAAACCCCAACCTCAGATGCTCTCCTATGGTCCCCGAGACCTCGTGCAATTTGTCCAATAGAACCATCTCCGCTCCATGAAACAGGCTGTGTTCGTGGTCTTCGACATAAGACAACAACGCATCCTAGGTGAAAGCAACAATCAACGTCGTTGCCATTATCGGCAAAACAAGGGAAAGTAGAGATACGAACCTGTCTCTTCTTCAAACTTCCTTGACCAGTGATCACTTTTGCCTGGGAATAAGCCGCAATCAACTTGGTTTGAATATGCGGCATCAACAATCGAGAGGCTTGTTTCCGTCCATCCATCACCATAGTTCCAGCAACACTTATCAACTTCCCGAGAGTTTCCCGAGCTTCCTCGATAGCTCTCTCACCCTGTTTCTTCACGGATAATTTCATTGGTTCGGTGAGGGCAGAGTCTTCAATCTCTTTGGCAAGTTGAGTTATGATGATCATAGCTTCCGAGGTGAGGTTGGCGAAGAGGTCAACTTGAAATGTGGCATCCCATGCGTTCATCATATGGGTTCGGTAGGGTTTGATGAACAGTTCATTGAGATTAATTCCCCGGAATTCTCCGTCGCGTCGAATCACTGTTAGCGAATACAAAAGATGGAGATTACTTCGGCGTATCATAGAGGAAGATGTTCTCTTACGACTGTTCAGAGTCGACCACTTGAGCGGCCGTATCTCTTCGTTTAGTTTCGCGACTGCTTCCCTAGATGCCTATACAAACGAACGGTCAAAACTGGTCAAAGACGGCGAGAAGGGATTCAAAACAAAGAAAACATACCGCCACAGCAGCAGTTTCTCCTGCCTCTTTCAGGCAAGTCTTGAAGTGACCTCTCATCGCAATGATACACGATTGCAGCGCAACTTCGAGTCTCTGCACAAAAATAGAGCTTATGGGTGTCATTCGACAACAACAACCAGAACAAACCTACCTCTCGCAACTGAGGCGTGATTCCATGGGGGTTGTCCTCATATTTGGAGTCACCCTCATCCGTCAGCTCCGAAACCTCATCAAGGTTCTCCTTCTCATAACAAGACATCCCATTTGACCTTGGCTTCCTTGTCTTCCACAGCTCAAGCATCGCTCCTCTACCATTTTCTCTAGCACGAGAGAGAGCTTCTTCGCTGTGATGTATCTTCTGAATGACAGCAAGAAGACGGTACATTGAATTGGTGACGGCGTGGAGGCGATTCGGAGCAGTGAGGTCGTGGCAATACTGTTGGAGTTGGGGAATATGGGTATCATCTATTGAATAAAATCTATTTGGTACTCCATCAGAATCGATCTTCTCTGCGAAGTAGTCAGAACGAGCGATGCGCGCGAGTGCTGTATAAACTCAACTGGTAATCTTGCTGTACTCTTTGGAAGAGCAGGTGAAAACGGGCAGGTCTGTAGCTGCATAGAGCTGTTAGTACCGAGCCTTCCGAAACAATTATCCACCTCACCTGAGATATTACGGCCTGTAGAATTGCATTAGTCACGAAAGCCGAACGCTTCTCAAAACAACTTACCTAATTCCTTCATATCTTGTATGAATTCCCTTTGAAGCGTCTCTGTCACGAACTACAGTAATTCATGCAAGATTCAGTATTAGTAAAACACTCTGACGATGAGAAACTCACCTTTGACCGATGCCCAGCGCAATACGAGAATATGTNNTGNNNNTANNNANCTNNTNNTNANTGAAAACAGGGCGAACATTCCATTTTATGTCAGTCCTTGCGGTCCGGTGGTGTGTACTCTCATCTTCCTGTAGCCTTTTCCGCTTGCTACCTAGGATTGATGGGTCAGAACCAACAAAACGTATACAACGACACCACCCACCTAAAGGAGACTCTGGACTCTCGTTCTCGGGGATACCTTCTAGCTCCACTTCACATTCTACATGCAACTTCTTGAGTCTCGACATTTGTGCGAAAGACGAACGGTGCATACCATCGGCCAGTTTCGTTGCCCGAGTTCTCCTCGTCGGAATGATTGTTGGACCTTTTGGAGATAATCGTCGAGTGTCTCTCTGAGACCTACGAACTTCGGGTCATCCGAAAGCTGTAAGGCTTTCACGACACTCATTATTTCCATATCATCGGACTTCGATGCTAAAATAAAACAACGCCATGAGGATGGATACCAAACGGTCGAGCTTCCATACCTATCAACGTGACCGGTGCTTCTCCCTCATTCTCCGTAAACTGGACAGACGGGATCTAAGAGANNNNTCAGAAGACAAATGGAACTGCATGCTCACTGTCCCTNNGTCAGGGNNNNTTAGTTTCGACTGTGATTCTCAGTTGAGGAAAACCCGGCATGGCACTCACCAACTGTCAAGGAAGGGGATTAGTCAAACAATCGAAAAGAGAACGTGTGTGGACTCACATGCGAGCTGCGACTGAAGCGATTTGATGAGCAACTCTACAGATATTGCCGATCAACAATGGTCCAGAATAACAAGAAAATATTCTACCTCGCGCCTTCGAGTCATCGACGGCTCTGGTGATTGGTGTGACGATCCAAAAGTGTCCTGATGTTTCGAGGTACGCCCTACTGACATTATTTCTTGCGACGTTTGCATCTCCGTCGCCCGGAAGGTCCACTAGCACGGCACCGGTTGAAAGTGCCTTTGCATTACACTTGATACGCACTTGTCGAACCAGCGGCCATACGCCTCCGACAGAAGGGTCAGTTGCAACAAATTTACGCAGTTTGTCTTGAAACTCTGTAGGGTTGTGGGACTCTATGTGCCGGACTGTGTCAAAGTAATCCTTGGCATCTGCTTTCCGACCGCTCTATTAGACTTGAATTGAACTCATGTGAAGGGTCATACCGCTTTCGAGAGCTAAAATGTCATCTTCGGTGATTATAGCAAGCTTGTCTTGCATCTCCACTATATCAGGGTAGATAGCTTTAACCTGCGAGTTGAGTGTCAGATATTAAACACCTCAAAGGGAAACAACAAAGAAAGTCGTTACTTTTGCCCACGCCGCTCCGGCTTCATTGTTGAGACTCTTGAGAATTTCAGTTCTTCCACCTTCGCCGCGGATATCTGAAAGAAGCATTGACAATTCTTTTCTCCATTCCTCCAATGTGAAAAAGGAAATGTGTGCTTCGATGACCTCTGACGGGTGATAACTGACTTCCAGTGCCACAGATGTACAGGCTGAATGGTACGTCAGAACAGAGTTTTGCCGATAACCTAAAGCAAATGAAAGCCATGCCTTGTAGACTACTTGTAGGCAGTATATGGCCTGCATGGTATCACGTCAACAATTGAATAAGGGAAGATTCGAGCCAGACTGACCGTCTAGTACCGCGTTTATCAATGAAGACTTTCCGGAGCCGGTGCCTATGAGAGGTATGAGCTCCGTGAAGGAAGAAATACACGCCACGTACTTCCACAGACTGCTATTAAGGTCTTGTCACTTGTGGGAACGGTGATTTCCCGGAGACTTGAAAGACAGAGGATGTCATTTGACACCCATGTATTATTCAAGTCAGAGTACGTACCCTGCTAATTCCTTTCTCCATTGTTTCCGCTTTACAGAAGGTGCTGAGGTCAATAAAGACACCAATGCCTCTGTTTCGGTCAAAAGTGGGCGGCCCTCAGTAATCCATGTCTTCTCGACGAACCGGGCACGCGCATCCATGCCCCGTTTGCTTGTATCTGCACTGCCTGGCTCCGATTTTACCTGAACGCCGGTCATTGTTGGAGATACACGAAGAGGAGGGCGTCCGAGGTGGACGAAGCAATAAGGAGGGACAATAGAAAGACGGTTAGTGCGCGTACGGGCTCAATCAAAGAGATGAAAGGCGCGAATCCTCGGTGAAATTGGGCGTCTGACGGAAAAGCGCACCGATCAAATTTGTGAAATAATTCCGTTGTGCACGTGGCCAGGCCTCGGGCTTTGAGTCGGTCGGACACGTCAGTTGCAGACGAGCCCTCATTGCTCGGTATATCTTCTCCTACTTTCCTCATCGTCGTGCTGGCACGCTAGATCGTCGTCCAACTCAGACGATGTCTTCCACAGATCGCGCTGCCTCGCCGTCTATTCTGGACAAGTTCGACGAGGTGGTAAACACCCCTCTCGAGCAATTCGACGCATTTCCGAAATTACCATCAACCTACAAAGCAAGGTCAGAATCTAGAGGCTTCGTCACCCTTTTTGTGGCCTTTCTCGCGTTTGTTCTCGTCCTCAACGACCTCGGGGAGTATATCTGGGGATGGCCTGACTACGAGTTCAGCGTGGATGCAGAATCCAAAAATGGCATGAACGTAAACGTCGATGTTGTCGTGAATATGCCCTGCCAATGTGAGCGCTCTCTTTTTTCTCTTTTGCTTCTATGGGCTCTGCAGCAAGGTTCAATCTTGGTGTGTTGAACTTTCGGTGGAGAGATAGCAGGAAAGATCTTCCCTCTGATACACCAGTCATACTGGAAATATAAGCGCCCAAGCTGAAAGTTGGGCCCTGACCTCCTACACCCGGTCTGCATCTGTCATATGCGAACCGCGAAGGCGTGGTTGGCTAGGTTCCATGTGCATTTGCCATCTTTCCGCCGGTAGTTTTGGTAGGGAGACGTGGAGACAGAACCTAACACACTTCGGTGTGATGGTTCGAGACTCGAGGTTGGTGCTTTACCGTATACACACTCTGTGCCATTACTTCAGCTACGCGATGCTCTGCCCCTTTTCCTGTATCCTCATTCTCAGGATGTCACCGCAAAACACAATCCCTATTCTTATCCGATTGCCGCCAGAAAATGCGTCCGCTTCAGCTCGATCTCTTTTATTTCACGCGTGGAACTTGCTGCACCCCGTGTTTACGCGTTTACATTCTACTTACTGACCAATGATCTCTTAGACCTCTCCGTAGATCTAAGAGATGCCGTCGGAGATAGGTTATACCTCAGTGACGGTTTCCGAAGGGATGGAACATTATTTGACATCGGCCAAGCAACTGCCCTCCAAGAACACGCAGCAGCTCTCTCAGTACGGCAGGCTGTAGCACAGTCCCGACGCTCCCGAGGATTTTTCGCAACCCTTTTCCGCAAGGTTAATGACGGTTACCGTCCTACATACAACTATCAGCCCGATGGTAGTGCCTGCCGGGTATACGGCACAATCGAAGTCAAGAAAGTGACAGGTTTGCGCCAGCCCTTATCTATTGTTTCCTTTCTGACATAGCATCAGCTAATTTGCACATCACAACCTTGGGGCATGGCTACGCCAGCGCCCAACACGTCGACCACCGACGTAGGTCTATCTATGTCTACCACATTCTCTTACTGACTTTCTCGCATCAGTGATGAATCTGTCTCATGTCATTACCGAGTTTTCTTTCGGACCTTATTTTCCTGACATCACACAACCTCTCGATAATTCCTTTGAATTGACCAACGATCGTGAGTCGTATTGTCGGGACTCTCCCACGATCTCATTTTGTTAACACGCCTGGTAGCTTTCGTCGCGTATCAATATTTCTTGCATGTGGTTCCTACCACCTACATCGCCCCAAGATCTAAACCGTTGCACACACACCAGTACAGCGTGACACATTACACGCGGGTATTGGAGCATAACAGAGGTGTACCTGGAATTTTCTTCAAATTCGATCTCGAGCCGTTAAGTATCACCATCCATCAACGAACCACGACCTTCCTTCAGTTGATGATCAGGTATGTATCTTTGGAGCATTCATTTCCATCATGTCAATGTCTTTGCTGATGGCACGCAAAAACTTCCCAAGGTGTGTCGGGGTCATCGGAGGCGTATTCGTGTGCATGGGCTACGCTGTGAAGATTACCTCTCACGCCGTAGACGTTGTCTCAGGAGCCGATAAGACACAAGGAATAGTGGCCGCCGAAGCAACTGGCGTGGGTGCTGGCCTTCGAAAAAAGTGGGGAGGAGGCGAACTGCGGTCTCGAGGACCAAGGCATTCAGGCTACGTCGCAGAAGGCGGAAGCCCCTATAGCAGCTACGCAAATACACCGATGAGTGGGAACTTCTCGCATCCACCCTCTCCTTATACCCCAAGTCCATACTCTGCTCACACCGGTAGCCCATACCTGACATCAGCGGGTGCAATGCTCAGTCCCAACCCTTCAGCGGGTCCAGGATCGGGATTCGGACTTGGTCTGACAGGAACAGGCACATCACCCCGCCTCACCCCTTCAGGGCTTGGTTCGGGATTCCCAACAGCCGCCACTTCGGGCTCCCCTTACCCGCCACCATCCCCTCTACCTTCATCTGGGCTCTATTCTCATTTCCCACAGACACCAAACACTGCCAATGGATTTTCATCTTCGTTCCCTCGGTCCCCTGCCCCTGGATCCTCCATGTTTTCATCCCAGCAGGCGACATTGGCACCCCCACCCAGGAGACAGCCAGAAGGAGGGACCTCGCCTACAAAGAAGTCAGATTGACGATCAGGTAGTGGTCGGCGCAAATGGGACTGCTGATAGGGATAACGAAAGGACTGCCTGGGCATATTTATGCATGTTCTTGTTTCCAACGTATCTCTTGTAACCCCATAAGATCCGTTGATTGTACGTCTATATATGATTGTTATCCCTCATATGCCCCACGGCGAGCGGGATAACGACAACGTGGAGCCTCGTGGAAGGCTCGGCGTCCTTGTAACAATGATGCATGGAAGTACGACCAGCTCCCAGGATGTAACGACCCCCGTGAATCGACCTCGCAACAGCCTAACATCCTATTGACTTGCTCCTTCGTCGCCGTATGCGTAACTGACCTTCGCTCTGGGCTTCAAACCAATGACTCCCCCACCTCGACCGTCCCAGCCAGGGATCGGAGCTCGACAAACAGGGCACCTGAGGACAAAAGATATTGTCAGCGCTTAGGAAATGGAAAACAAGGTATCCCTACTTGGCCCGTTCTGCGGGTGGGACATGATGCGTTGCCCGTTGAATAGAAGCTTTGACAGCGGTAAAGAGGCATTCGCCACAACATACATGCCCACAAGGAGTCATTGTCGCGTATGTAGGGGCTGAAAAACAAATGGGACAAGTATACGCCGATAGTGGCTCAAGTTGTGAAATCGGCGTTGGAGGTGGCTGGGACTGTGAAGACCCCGCGATGATGGACTCTGGCTGTGACAATGGTGGTAACGAGGGTGTCGGCGTCGGGGTCTGGGATGCCGGATTGAGTAGATTTGCGAGGCTCATGCTCCCCATACTCGATGACGACCCTGCTTGAAGAGCAGTCATGGATGCCGATCCTTCTTCGAAGGAATTTGTATCAACTGAGCTCATGGGCATCGTTTGTGAAGACATGGAAGAAGAGGAAGGCCCTGCAATCTGATTGGACAGACCATCCTCAGGGAACAACAGATGTTCGGCATAGGATGGGGGAGAGGGTGCATACTCTATCCCAAAGCTATCATCTGTTTGACGGACCCTTTGTCTCTTGGGGAGAGTATTGTCCCTTTCCCCGAGTTCTCCGCCAGGATTGGAGGGTCCGGCAACGGGCTGTTCAGGCGCAACAATATCAATAGATTCTTCTCTTGGTCGCTTTTTGGAATCTTGAAAGTCTTGACCTTGTTCAATCAATGGTGTGAAGTCAGGATCAGCTCCCGATGGACCGGCACGAGGCGGCGAGGCAGTGAGATCCAAATCACGACCTTGATCTAAGTCTAAACATGTGGCGACAGATTAGAAAGGACGACCATCGTGAAGATTGTACGAAGTCTCCAAGTACAAGGCGCGAACCTTCATTACTGTTTCGGGGACAGTCCCTATCGGACCTTGATGATACTGGTAATGTGGCAGGAGGTGAAGCCATCCGAGCTGTGTGAGGGTGTGTTGATTTCCTGATGTGGTGTATTGTGTGATGGAATATCAAGTCTACTCGTACCTTCGAAGTGTGAGTCTGATGGTTCCAATGGGTGCTTCCGAGTCAAATAGATCCAAATTCGTCCAAAGTGGAGATCTCGAAATACTTTTCGCGTCGGCGGTCGATGCGAAGAAGATACCGCGTCTTCTCCGTACTCGTAGGAATGGGTGCTTGTGGGGAGAATGTTGAAATGCAAGGGGAAACTTGCTCTCTACACCCGAAGATGGTATCAAATTAGACGCCTTGCCGTAGTCTATTACGTAAAGCTAAAGTTCGGACACCGCGAAACCAGCCCGGGAACTCCCTCATCTTGGACTTGAACATGCAAAAGGCCGGCTCACGACACGTTCTTTCTCGTGTTGGACGTTACACTTTCATTTTTTACCAATCAAGGCTCGGTCTCAAGTAGTCATATATCTTTCTCTCTCCTTTCTAACATCGGTATTATGTCAAACATGAGACTCACCAGTCGACAAAGGTGACACTACAGGCCGTCTTGATCTCCGTTTGATTGACATTTTCCAGCAACCGAGGTTGCAAGAGCAACATGCCGTCCCACTCCACTTTTGTTTCGAGGCAGTCATAACACGGCAGTGGGCCCGTTCAAATCCCTGATACTCACGTCTCAATTGACGCTGCGGCATTCTTGAATTGATTCATACCGAGATTTTTCGCAAGGATTGGATCGAAAGTCGCCCTTCTCCGGAAATTTGATTGCGCTCTCGGGGGTACCAAATGATATACTCACGGTTCGGCGACTCTGATCTATGTGGTGAGTGTCTCCTTGGAGATTCTCGGTCTTAATTGCGATCAATAACTCCGTAGGTGGCGTACCATAGCAAATCCTACAGTAATGACTCCTCCCAACCCGACATCTGTGGACAATGTCTGCCTGCCTATGACCGGAGATGTGTACAAATTAGCTTCGAATCAGTTCGTGCATTCCGTTCCGGAAATCTCGTCGTCGAAACACCTTGACTCCAGAAACTATTGCTGGAAATTGGCATCCACTCAATCGCCCTTCGGTATCTTCGAGGATAGTAGAAGGTTCCCGAATATCCGGGCACAACCTGGCATCGTGTTTGCGATGTATCTTTATGGACTACGACCGCCACTTCCCCTTGAAGTACACCATCCTGAAGATGTGCGAGGAAATTGGCAATGGAGCTTCTAACCAGACAAACCCCCCTGTTCTTGACAAGGCGTGGTCACCACTTTTACAATTGTCGAATGGTGCCTGCATGGTGCCTCATGCTGTAGTTCTCTATCTCCTGTGGCGTTTAATCCTGACGCTTGCAAGTCCTGTCACGTTCAAGTCGTGCCTCGTGGGGATACAAGGCGGGACCGCAACCTTGTCTCTGTGATAATACGGCCCATGTTGCTTTTATCCTTGTATGACGTGGTAAAAAGCAGAGCCTCGTTTTCGGTGAATGCGGCACTTGCAGACCTTGTGCTCATCACCACATCAGTCTGGAGAGGTGATAGTTGGTCACCCTCTTTCTCATCGATGTCCATTTTCCGAGATGGATTGACCATGTCTGGACAGACAAACTGTCTAGATGACGTCCGGCTATGATTCGTGGCGTCTCCGGTGAGGTGCCCTCTGGACTCGAGGCAATACTACACCTACTGACGATGTTGATATTCCTGCAGACCACCTCCCACACAAACTCCGTTACCCGCGAACCTTGATAATATTCGCTCCTTTCGACCTGATGGACCCCCTCGTGCCAAAAACACCGAATTTGAACCTACGGCTACTCGACGACGAAACTACAGAGAATGTAGGTTCCGGAAGGCGGGTCCCCCGGTTAAGTCGCAACCGGGTTCGAAATAGCCAATTCATCATGAATCATGGTGACATTTCAACATGATTCAGGTCCCATTCCCATTTGCTTTGCGATTCACCACTTCACCATCCGGTGTTCTACTCATACGTGCTTGAGCCCTGACAGTTGAGAACAATCAACAAATATCAACTGCTCGAATGTTCCAAAGGATTCCCTGACTACAGTTCTCATTTAAATACAGCCTTGCAAGTAATTTCTGGACTCCGGGCCCAAACGTGTTGCATATTTCCTGGTTTGGCTTTTGCGGGAGTTTGGGTGAATGAGGCATTGAATTCTGGTAGGTTTGATATATACCGATAGATCTACTCACCTTTCCATGGAAATCTTGGTCATCTGACACGCATATCCCCATTATCTACAGATATGACATATGGTTGGTTTGGACTGCGATCTAACTCAGAGTTGTGCGCCTGAGCAGGGCACCGAGCCGTAATTGACTTTCCTCTCGAAAAATGACAAATATGCACCGACCTTAATGGACACTCTCGATGACCTGAAAATGGAATGCGGCGATCTGATTTGTGGTCAGATTAGGTATCCTCGGTCCCTTCGAGGGTTCTTCCATCATGATCGTTGCTCGCTCGTTACACTGATCTCCCGTTGACATCAGGCCCCTCGCTCCATTTGGAACGCTATTGTCCGGCAATGTGACACGTATTTGTCAGTCCGGGTCCTTGAACTCACCAGGGCGAATGTTGTTTCCCGGAGGAAGGTGGCTTTCACGCGGCCAGTATCGTAGTATGGGATGACCGCCCAGGTCCACTTCGTGTTGGCGTGCAGGTGGGGAATTCAGTACCGTTTGATGTTTCAGCCACAGATAGCCTAGAAGTAAACATGAGATGACGTCTCACCAGATCTCAGTTGTAGCGTGGTTTCCCACCTGTATCTCGCTCATCTTGCAGGATAGATGGCAATACCTTAGAATACTTGCAATTCACAGGCCAAAGATTTAATCTTGGCCCAAATCCGTGGTAATTATCCCTACGTGACATCCTGTCGAGCGCTCCTTGCCTCGACATCAATCGCGGTCACCATGCCACTTTCACACCATTGAGTCAAGCAACACATACAGGTAGTCTTACAACGGTCGCGGCAGGTCTGAATATCATGCTGCTGCAGGGTTTCAGTCGCACAGTCGCACAGCTCCATGCCGTGGAACATTCTTCCAGGTTTGGATTTTGCCCCTCAGGTCTTGAGTGGTTCCCGTCTTGCCGGCCGCACAACTGAGACTTACAACCCAACTCAGGGGGACGGCTTCTTGATGGCTGCCATCAGTACTTCTGAACATGGTAGCTTTTACACTGACACGGCCGCATGGAACATGTGCTTCGCGTAATACAATTCGGGATTCGAGCAATGCAGCATTATCCCGGGTCGTGACCAATTTAGCTGCAACAAAAGAGCACGTAAACATCATGATGGGTCGTCCCTTGTTGTTGTACGGTATGTGACACCCTTCACAATCGTTGTTGAAAAAAATACGAGGGAAATTCCCCCGAATTTCCGACCAACGACCATCTGTCACTGGGTGTCCCAGAGAGGCTTCTGGGTGCTGTGGCTTCTTGTTACCACAACCACCCAAAATAGGAAGGTGATGATGCGTATGAAATGGTTTTTGATGTTCAACTTGATTTTTTCCCCTTTGCGACCCTGAAAGACGTCCTGGCATACCCACCGATATTTACTTTAGTTTACCCGCGGTGTTCCACGATTGCTGTTGGGCTCCGCCGTAGTCATCAACATATACACCTAAGCGGCGGTGCAGCATTTCGACTTCACCAGTGCTTGCTACCTGTTCAACCATCATAATCGAAGTCACCAGAGCTGGTCTTCTCCCACACGCTTTAGGGTTCACACATAAACCCTCAAAGGACCATGCTATTCTAGTTCGTATCTATTGACCTTCAAACTGCCCTACACCCCTCCCGAAACTCCTTATTCCTCCTCCAATGCTAAGCGATGATTTACCGTGGCCCGAGCTTGGTAACGTCTCCCGTGGCGCCACGAGAGGCAACCAAGGCCAGAAGGGCGTGATAGGTCCCCCCGACAGCGAAGGACGTTCGATTCTACAGCTCAGAGTACAACCCGGAGTTCTCGCTGTTCGCCTCAATCGACAGTCAAGTGAATGGTACCGAACGCTGGACGCCGAAGTGAACCACGCGCTCAAACTTACCAAGACGTACTGGAGAAAGGCGAGGCGGAGGCAGGATTACGATGCTCAAGCGGATCAAGATCACATGGAGCTTCACGAATGGTTGCAGCAGCTCAAGGACAAAGTCATGACACACCTCGAACTGCTCATGCAGAAAGGGGAGATCCAGGGGCCACCGTACATCATGCCGGAGAATATCGAACTCACATTCCTTAAGAAGTTCATTGAGCGGCAGGCTGCTAATATTCCCCACAATCCTCGGCTTCGCCAGGCATATCTTGACGGACACTCGCCCAGGGCGATTCCTTCATTACGGACCTCTGAGGGGTCTACCCCCGCCTCCGCCGGCTGGGACATCAATGACGACAGAGGTCAGTACATACTTGATCATCGCCCCTCACCGCTGATTGAATACCACCAGATGATGCAAGCGAGGATCAGGAATCCTCTCCCAGGCCCACATCTTCCCCTAGAGATATTAGATCCCTCCTTAGCGATGTATCTTCCAACGGTATGCATATATTTCCCCCGATTGTTTACTGCTGACACCGTAACAACTAGGCCGTGCACTCAAGGCTGCGCGAGATGCATTGACTCGGGCACAAAAGGAATCTCATGATGCCTTCATTAGATACAAAAGTTGTCTCGATGCGGAAGGCCGAGCAATGCAGCAGCTCACGATGACGGAAGACCGCCGAGACGTACTTCGTGAGTTGTCGTGTATCTCCCCCGCACTCTTTATTCATAGTATCTCGAAGTGTCTTCTCTGATCGATACGTACCGAACTACGGGCGCCGAAGGTGCGGGGATCGACATACTCTTATTGTCGACTTGTTGACACCTTCCCCCTTCTAGGAGCGTCTCCCAATCGATCTATCCACCCAAACGACCCCGACCAGCTAAGGTATGTTGCTATCTATGACAACGACAATGATTCTCCCTGAACAATGCGCAGAGATTCCAATGGTACAAGTAGCCAATGGGCGTGCTCTCGGGACAACCGTTGGGGCGGAAATACAGCCTCTTCGTTGTCTGAAGCCCGCGGTGAGGTGCGCAACTCCCTTGGAGGACTTCGGGCTACCTCTTACAGGGTTTTCTGGATTAGGTTTCTATCCCAACGGATGCTCGTGACGTCGCCATGGGCAGCTTAGATACCGTCAACGGGCGTAAACATTCCCGAAGCTGGGAATCCCCTCGAGGTCGGTCCTGTTTTCGCCTTGCTCAGGATACATACTGAATAGCCCATGTACACAGATCATCCATCCGCAGTGGTACGCTTGGTAATTATTCTTCTGTACGAGCTGCCTTTCACCGGTGTTTTCAGGATTCGTCTCCACGTAAACGCCACCAACCAACGGGCGAAGAGTCACCGACAACTTCCTCACGGGCGTTGCAATCTGTCCATTCGGCATCTTTCTCTACCCAAGGTTTCTCCCAGCCCGCTTTGCGACCTCACTCACTTTCCAATGGTTCCCAACACTCCTATATGGGGAGCATGTCAACCTGATCTCTGCCTTTATATCTCCTTACGATTAATACTACTTACATTTACACTCTCTGGGCGTGTTCCCTAGATCAATACTCCTCTTAAACTATCATTATGCACTCTCGGCCCATTTCCGCTCCCTAGTTCCCGAGTAATTTATTAAGGCTTGTACATTCTCTGTATGAATTCCCAGGTTGTTGAATGACATTAGTAGCTTTCTCCATATGCGATCCTAGTAGGGTGAGTAAGATTTGATCGTGCCTCTCTGCAAGCTGACTTGCTTCGAAATTCGTTCCAGAAGGTTGACAGACTGCCATTTGAAGGACGCGGCATTGTTTCGCGGGGGATAGATAAGTACTAGTGTATATCATAAGCATTGTAACCGTTTTGAATGTCTTTTCCCTCGAAAAGCAAGCTCTGGTTGAACTCTATACCGCGAGATCCACGTTATCAGCTGCGTCACGGTCGTGCTTGTGAGTTTGGTCCAACTGGAATTCGGATCATGGTTGGAACGTCCCGCAGGATAACGTCGCTGGTGGACATGCGGCGTATTCACGGGAGCAAAGAGGAGTCGGTGGATTCGTCTTGTTGTATTAATGAGTAGCTCAGCGCTATCTTCGGATGAATCAAGGCAAGGGTTTATAGCATCTTGGAATCGGCGCTTATCAACCTTCCAGGATGATAATCCGGAGGGGCATCCGAGTTTCACGAACGATCTGAGCGACAAGCCAGAGAACAAAGCCAAAAAGGCATTATTCCCTCACACTGCCCTGTGCTTCTATGTTATTGGTCACGATTTGATTCGAGTCGAAGGAGCTCGAAAAATCGGGATACCGAACTCGGTGCTGCGCTTTATGATGAAGCACCTGGAGCGAGAAACAATTGGGGAGAGAACGTGCTTGAATAGGTAGGGCACTCACAAGTTCGATGCAGTATATCCCGCAAGTTGGGGGACCGGAATTCGTTCTCGCTGCTTGAGAAATCCCGTTGTGGGACATGGCTCATCGACCTCGTGTTGGTCGGACCCCGGAGTTGGCCGATGCTGTCCACTGCCGAGGCTGCTTACGTGAGATACCACCTTATCCCATTGCCCTTGCAGAGAACACGATGTAGAGTCGTGGTAAGTAGCAGTGCATTAGAGTAAAGCCAACAGAGTAGACCGATACTCCCCTTGACCTCTTGCTCTTTGTCAATGGCTGTCCATGACTCCCCCGACTTACACAGCGAGCTTTTCCGCTCATGCACAGGAAGTTCTCGACGTTCATGGCAGGTGGTGGATTTCTCCTTCCACCACCGCCCCAACTGAAAGTCTCCTCAGTTCCGATGACTATAATTTACGGTCTCCATAGGAGTTCATCGAAAACTGCTTCCCTAGCTGGATCCCACAATTTTCAGGTCACGGAAGGGTATAGATTTCTCTCCATCGCGTGGTCTTCACGTGGATCCACAGGCCTATTATTCTTCGTACCTCTCTCGCCGTCTCTATAAGAGGAACAGCGCTCTTTTCTCTTTGCTACCTTCAACAACCTCGGAGCATCCAGCGCTCAAATTTCTCGTTCATTTTCAACAATCTGGCGACCTTGACTTCAATGCATCCTACGCCTTCTGAGCCATATCGTAGTGCGTGAATTCCATTCTTGACTTTCCGTTCCACCATTTCTAACGCCCTTCAAGCCAAGCTCTGTAGGAATTTTGCTTTGGGCCATTGTGCCCAAGGAGAACATTGCAAATACGCCCACTCTTACCCTCCGGTTTCTCCAACGTCAAACGTCTCTCCCACAGGATTTCAGGTCACGGTATGACAGTTTCGCTTACGCAACTTGTGTTCTAGCTGAAGAATATAAATGTAGGGAGTAAGAAGCGCGTACAACGTAGCCTATCCTTACCCACCACCTCAGCCAGCAATGGGTTATCCTTGGAACGTGTCCTCACCAACGATGGTCAGCCCCGAAGGCTACGCCTTCAACTGGGTGTATTCCTTCCCTCCCCCTCAGATTCCCCCACAAGTGAATCCAGAAGCACCGAATCCTCCTCAATTCCGCCCACTGTCGTGGAGGACTACACTATGTAGACATTTTATCAAGAACCAAGGATGGTGTCCACTCGGGGAGGAATGTGGATAGTGAGTCCTGTACCGCGATTCCCCCCTCACACGTAACCGATGTCCTGTTCCGTCTGTAGTATACACGACCTGAGACTTGCAAACTTTGCAAATAACGACATCCGATTCCCAGAACCAAGAAGCAACACCTCGCGCGGGCGTGCTGGGAGCAAACATAGTCATTGTTGGGCTTACGTTCAAGGATTATGCCGAGTAAAGGACTGTCCATACCTCCATCCAGTTGCCATCGATCTATGTGAGTGTCTCTATCTCTTCTCTAATTGTAAGTCATCTGATCCTTGTGATCGTAGTCATTCCGCACACCCCGTGTCTGGCGTGGCCCAATTGTACTCGAGGTGCCCTCTGTACCTACAAGCACCCTGAACCACTCATTCCCCGAGCCCCAGAGATCCCACCTCAACAGGTTCAGCAGCAACCTCCGACGCCGGTTAGAGTGATCCCGGCCGGTACCGTGCAGTTCCATGGGACGACGTACTTCCCCGTTCTGTCCCCCCATCCTCCGCTCAGCCACCCAGTGCCCCCCTTGGTCCCACACCCACCCCAAACGAGTCCTCAGTACACGTACAGTCACTCTGAAGCGACACGAAGTGTCCGGTACTCGCCCTATTCAACCGATTCCGTCCCAATTCTTTCCCCGTACAATGAAATGCGTCAACAGCTTCCTCCTGTGGCCATCGCGCAGCAGGGTAGCTCCGCGTTTGAACACAACATATTGGGGCTCAGTCCTTCCCTTGCAGTCACTGAACAAATCCGGCCCGAGTCCGCTGATCCCGTACCGAAGACCCAGAATCCTGGAGTTATTGAAGACTTTCCTTACCAACCGCAAACCGGTCAGCGTTCGGGTCATGCTCGTCGGATCAGTGTAACCACAGTGAAGAGCAAGGAGGATTCAGATCTTGGACACGTGCCGAGGTCTTCGGCCAGAAGGGAGAGTTGGCAGGGTCATAGTCATCGTGATTCTCCAAATCATAGGGTGCGTCGGGCATTGTCACTTCCCCCTGCATGTCATGACTTATGATCGTTACCTCACAAACGTTAGAGCTGGCCCTGGGCTCCTGAATCCATTGTAGCATCCTCTTCTCAGGACTCTCAATTGGCTGCATAGTTTTTTTTTGTGCTTCCATCATGTTTTTGTTTGCTGTACCTTGTACTTTAGTCTCTTTGCTTTCTTGCATCTCTTTCATGGATTTCTGTGATTCTTTCTGCATGCACCCACGACCTTCACCCCATCACTCATCGTGTAATCCTTGCATATCTCCCCTTTGTGGCACACTGAGTATACCAATGTACCATCGGGCGCATACCCTCCATACATACAGTACTGTAGTCATCTTCGGGTCCGTACTTCTCTGATAGATGCCCGTAATTTTCGCTTCCCAGTCGTCCTTGGTCCGATACTGTATCAGTGATTCAATCTCGTGTGTAATTGGTCCCCCTTCATCTCGGAGCTTCCAGGGCGTGAACCAAACAGTCTGACAGGTTGCCTTGTTCACACAATTTTTTCGAAGGAGATTTCTTTTCTGAAACAAGCAATGGGTGTGTTCATTGTTTCGCAGTTGTCAGCAAGCTCGATCTGTGCTCCAATGATGACGGAGATGAGGTCCCCGGCACAGGGTTCCTGACTATTCCCTGCAGAACCTACCAGAATCGGCAAGATGCATCTCGAGGAAATCTTAAATTACTCCTCTGTGTAACGTCAGAATGTATTAGTAGAGACTTTTGAACCTTCGATTCGGTGGCTGGGACCTCGAGGATCCGTTTCGAAGAGCCTCCCAAAAGCGGAAGTTCTAAAGTTCATCGTTTAAGCGGCGAAAGCCGGGCACGTTGAGATTGGCCACATCGCAATCACCTCGTTGTTGATAAAGTACATCTGAGCATACTCACGACCCAAACGTGCATCTCAGTTTGAGCTGTCTGCGATCCTGGAGATTATCACCACTGACCTTAGGCTCAAAATAACCCGAAAACTTCACGACGAATGCTAGGGAACGACGACCCGTTCGGTACCGTGGTACCTCGGAGCGCGAAGTGTTGTTATTCTCCCCCAGGCCTCAGGGTCTGAGGACCCTATAACCCGAAGCCGTGTCATCCAAGGTTTCCCAAGTCCTGCTGATTTTGCGGAAAATCCGCACGGTTAACGCCGGATATGTGTTGATAAGTCCTCGTGTCCACGCCTGGCCATGGTTCGTATTTTGCACTTTTTTTGAACCTTGCCTGTCGTAATTTGACTAATCTGAATTTCGAGCCCATCGATGGCGATGAGGTATGACGCACTTTTTCGCACCGCCGCCATTTTCTGCGCCTCGTTTGCCCGAGGCTTGCACATAACATACAAACGCACCGGAGACGGCTGTCCACCGCACGAAACACACTCAACGTCCGGGTCACCCTCTTCCGTCGCATCGCATGTAGGGCCTTAGCATGCATTGGAAAAATCGACCCACACGCGACTTTGACTCATTCTACGGTGAGGTGGTATCACCGTAACACGTTGTGGGATGACTTTGTACGTTTTCAAAACGATAGGTGCGTGGCTCGCGACAAACTCATTGGGAACTTCCCCAACAGACCCTGACCATTTGTCACCGCCTTTGCTGCGGCTGCTGCGATGTCCACGAGGGAGGGGGTCCGTGAGGTTCCACTTCACCCTATTAAAAGCTTTGTAAGTGAAGTTTTTTTCTCTTCGGCGGGCGAGATATTACTGGAATTTGCTTCGAGGCACTGCTTAGGTTTTCCATCTGCCACTACAGTATACTTGGACGCGTCAGAAGTTGTCAGGTGGTCCGTTCTGGCTCGGCCGTATCAGAAACCGATACAATTGTCCTTCTGTACGACCTTTCTCGATGGGCATCGATCGCCTTTCCTCGACCAAACACCTGCTATACTTTTCGAAGGCTTCGTAAACCTGACCCCGGGATCACTGTTATTCCAGAGTTCTAGGACCATATGGGCATAGATGAATTGGAACCTACCCGAACTATTCCCTCCTGTCCCGGATGCTCCATACCCACCAGGTGAACAACGGGAAAAGCCATTCTAGGTTCTCACAAACACAATTCCGCTGCGGTATGTTCCCTCCCTGAACCATTTTCGCCGTCTATCTCCACAAATCCGATCACTTAGGATTGTCAATGGAGGCTCACAAGGCCCCGGATCCGCTGGTAGTTCATCTACTTTTGTTTTTCTCGCACTAGTGAAGACTTCCCGTTGCGGTGGTGATCGACTGTTGCTTGGTTATGCCAGCCAACTGTATCTGAACACACCGCCCACTAATCACGGTATCCTTCCAAGGGCGACTCTCAGGAATCAGAAGAATACTTGGGACTAGGACCCGAAATACCGCCTCTCCACCCCTGGGTCCCAATCACTGGCATGGTCCGTACACAATTGGATTTTGGAAGAATTGACTGGATAGATAGAAGAGTGAGGAGCCAGAGGGGAGCGCAATTGTTTTATGCTCTAGAAAGCAGGCTGAAAGAATACCGAACCGAACCACACTGCCCAAATCCGTCTTGATCACCCAAGTTCGAGAGGCATATCGATCATTAGAGCTGTCTCTTCACCCCGCACACATACTTTGTTGACGCCAATCGAAGATATAGAATCACCTGCCACTATTCGGTCCGAGAAAGCTCTAGGGTCGACTAAGGTCCTGGATCTACTGTAATTCAAAAAGCGCGTCTTCTCCCATTGAAACGGGTAGTTATTCGGTTCCCTCTCCTCTGGTAGCTGTTCTAAGTTCTAACGATCGACAATTACAAGAGGCCTAGATTCAGACTCACGGGCCCTACAATACAGGACGTGCTTGAACCCATCTCGATCATTATGGTATCTTCAAACCGCTCTCGAACCCTCCGACTCGGAATAGGACAAAGCGCAGAGCAGGGCCGGTCTTCGTGGAATGCAGAATTCGGTATATGTGGCCTGTTTCCAGGGTACTAGGTTCCGAAGTACAGGAGATAGCAGATGGACAGGAATAATTGAAGTACGTGAATTGTTTTCCTCGGTTAACCTCTCCCGTGAAAGGCAGCTAGAATCCGGGGTAGGATGTGAGACCATTCTGGTTGATGGCGCTTTCATTCAAGTGGAGCTTCGATGTTCTGTGCCTAAGGCCTAATGGTTTTCAGGGTTGTGATTCACTATATGTCTATGACCCTGTGTGTCAAGTGTGCATTTGGACGGTTGATACTGGCAGGTGTTATACTCATTTGCTTCCCCGAACCAACCTCCTGAGTGTCAAGTAACCTCGTGAATACGTCCTGTTTGAACCCCATCTTCTTCTATATACCCTGAAGCCGGGGCTTCATTCATCAATTACAAGAACAGTAGACAAAGAGTACCTGTATTGTTATCATATGCTCTTCGCCGCTCAGGGTGTTTGTTCTCTAATGGAAATCGTTTGTCCCGGCTTTCTCGGGGCGCCAGGATCATATGCACATTGGGCACAATGTGATCCAGGGTGAGCTAACGCTCTTCGGACGCCACGATACTCACGGTGACCAGTGTAAAATCCATAATGAGATCAATGCTATCATTAATAACCAGTGTCAAAACACAATGGACCCTGTTCTCTTGTCAAAGTGTCGTCGTCTTCTGCTTCGAGTCGGCATCATGCTGGTTCATGGACAATTTAACCATCCAACCATGGGCCAGACCGCTAGGACCCTCCGCGTCAAGATCGCGAAAAAAACGCGAACCACGGACTCCGAGACGGATGTCGAGTCGACCGCGCGCAACATCGAAGTCATCATGATCGAAAATACACGCGAGTGGGGTTTTTAACATTAAAACCTTGTACGCAGGAAGTTGCGCGTTGACTCGGAAATCTATCACGGAAGACGTTGACGGTGAGGAAAATGTACCATATGGACCGGCGGATATTGTTTAGAGACCCTTGGCGCAGTGATCGCACTGGTGGTACCCTTGACTTGTACGCCTTTCAACCCAACAACCCTCGAATGTTCACGCGTTCACGCGGGGTACAGTATCCGCAGGACGCTCGGGAAAGGTAATACAACGATTGGTTCTATTTTGGCGATCGGTGCACCAATGAGCTTCAGCACGCCTGTCCTCAGATGATGATCGATGATCACTGGGACACAGACACTGGCACAGCATAGAGCGCAGTTGTACTCAGCAGACCTATAATTACAATACGATTACTGCATGGTACTGTATACTTACAGTACTTCTCAGGCTCACGGGCATGCGGAACGAATGTGAATCTGATCGAGCTCACCGATCATTACAGGTACACAGCTTAGGTACAGCTCCGCCGGGAGAACAAGTGCACCATCTATTCAACTCGTGATGTATAGCCCGCTGTGCCCTACATTTCTATCTAACAAACCAGTAAAAAAATACGGCAATCGAAATTCCATTCTGGATCTTTCTCTTCTATACAAGAGAGTGATATTCTATGGTTCCAGAGTACGACAGTAACGTGAAGAAAATACGAAGATGAAACGAAAGCGTTGTATGGAAGTGCTTGGGGTAATCCTGAGAGAAATATCATTGCCAATACCACGAACGAAGGGACAGATGGACCAAGGACATTGTATACTGTACATGCCTCCGCGCGTACGTGAGTGCCGTGAGTGCCGTGAGTGCAAGGAACAAACAATGAAACAAATCGCCAATACTCAGAGGACCTGAGCATACGACAAAGGGGCACAAGAAGTTTAATACCCTCTCAAACGAAAAGAAGACCCAATGATATAAGAAATTATTCTGAGAAAATGGGATGCGGAAATAGCCTCTTGTCGAATGTCCAAGGCACCTGCATCAACGAGAAGGTTCCGTATCGCCTACAGCGCAAGAAGCGTACAATGCGCAACATCACCCCAGATGGAGGCTCGAGAACATCCAAACACGATACGCGAATGTGCACGGAACGCAATTATTCGATGCGGAGACCAGAGATCGATATCGACTCCAAACAAACATTAGGAAAAGGAGGGTCTTTGAATTTCTCACACTCGAAATTCCGCGTACACACCCAAGTAAGAGAGTAAAAAAAACCCGCAGAATGTAGGGGATATATAGATACATCTTTATACTATGACAGGAGGTGGAGATCATGTAAAAGAAAAGCTTTCGCACAAGAAAGGGCAGAAAAGCGAGCGAGCGAGTGAAACAAACAATCAAAAGAGTAGCAAAGGAAAAAGAGAAGAGAGAGAGCAGAGAGCAAAAGAAGAAGAAAAGAAGGGAAAAAGGAGACATTGAACCGAAACCCAAGTATACCAGTACGTAATGGATAAAAGTGAGAGGACGAGTCAAGAGAGAAAAGAGAAAAAAATGGGGTGGGTTTAAACAGGAGGAAAGGAATGAAGAGTGAACAGAAAGTCTCAGCTATGCTATAATGAATAGTGAGCTTGTCGTGTGATAGGTGGTTAAGTAGGTAGGTAGTAGAGTTCATTGGGAAGAAAATAGTCGGGGAGAGAAACGAGAGATGAGAAATAAGACCACCACCGCGATTTGCACTTCTACCGTAAAGGTTGGTAAATGAGTGGAAAGGCGAAATTTGGTGGAGGGACTTCGGTAAGTGGGGCTTACAGAAGAAGTCACCAGGAGGGAGCGGGAGAGATAGATAGAAGAAAGGGGGATAACGGAAAGAGGGGAGGAATTGTGGGGATTGGAAAATAGAGAGGAGTGGGAGAGTGTGTTCATTTCCCGGGAAATTTGATAGTAGAGACGGAGAGAGTAGGAAGAGAGCAAGGGAGTGCATAGGGAAATTCGTAGTGAGCTGGATGTGTTCGTGGTCGGGAGAAAAACGAGGAAGTGTGAATGGGGGAAGGAAATAAAAGAAAAAAGAAAGAATACACGACAGAGTGAGGATACAGCCAGCTGCTCGTACTCCACCAACTCTAGTCAAACCAAGGGGAAAAAAGAATAAAACCACAGGTCAAGGAAAGAAAGAAAGAGACAGCAAAAGAAAAGAAAACATTGGAAAAACAACAGAAACCTTCCACCCATCCATTTGATCATTCAACCATAGGAATGTCCAAAGAAGATTTCCTACACCTGCCTCGTATTCATCCCGCACCCGAACACCAACAACTCATCAAATCCATCACCCGCCAACAACATGGATAAGCTATCAAGATGATTCATTCCCCATGTATCCATCATCATCGTCTTCATCATCGCACCCGTCGTATTCATCATCATCATCGCCGCCGCCGTCAAAGCGATATTCGTATTCGCATTCAGGTCCGCCACAGTCGGATTCGTCGTGACGTATCCAGATCCATACCCAGATCCAAACCCAGGTAGTCATGACCTCCTCCTCAACAGACCCCTCGCCAGTGGACTGACCACTCTCGGTGTACCTCTATACTCCAACTCAGGATACACATCCTTCAACGGATACGCGGGAATACTCGACAGTTTCGGAAGCGGCAACAAGGAAAGCGCAGGATTGATAGGACCCAACACCCCATCCGTATTCGCATACGTAACCGAGAACGCGAACACGCCCGACTGCGATGAAGACGAAGGCGTTGGAGAAAGCGACGACGACGACGACAGAGCACCACATGCAGATCCCGACTGGTAATGCATAGGCGAATCCGCCAACCCCGAAGTCGAGCCGATCATCTCCGCGGGTGCGAAATACTCCTGCCCAAGTCCTCCATTCCCGGCATTATTACCACCACCCGAAAAGAGCGGCGCCAAACAAGCGGGCGGAAGACCTGAGTTCGGAGGAGAGACTACAGGCGGGATATCAAGGACAGATTCATGTGGCGAAATCGCCTCAATCAACTCTTCTTCGTTCCCTTCGTCTTCTTCAAGGTCCAAATCGCAATCGGACTCTGTATCCGAAGACCATTCCTCGGATCCGTCGTACGTCGTATCCATGAGAGACGATGCCGAAGAATACCCCATTCTATCAACCATCTTCGCATCTTCATCTTCACACCCTGCATACATCGCGCGCGAGCTTGTCGAACCGCCAACAATGACACCTGCACCTGCAACTGATGCCACCGGGGGTACTGGTGATGATGTTGTAGAACTGATAATTGTTTCTACATTTGCATCTTCACAGCGTACCCGTAGGACACCGTTCTCGCCCTCTTCTCCGGTTCGAGACACGGTACCCGGGGAACTATCGCTGCCGAACGGAGTGAGAGTTCGGGATGATGAGAAATTGGCAACACCTCCAGTACCAGGGGTGGTAAAATCCGAAGGAGTGCAAATTTCCAACTGCAAGCCTTTGCTTAATCCGAGCCCTAGACCAAGCCCGGAACTTGCCTCCACATCCGTGTGCTGTTGGTGAGATGAGGGCATGCTGTTGGTATTGGGTGTGGCATTAACGGAGGTAGAAGAAGGCACAGGTGAAGCTGATGTTGATGTGTTCCTTTCCGCTGCAGGGAGAATCCCGACATCCTGCAGGGCAAGGGGCGGTGCGAGAGTGGATGGGGTGGAAGACCTAGAAGAAGCAGTCTCTTCTTCCGTTGTCGCCTGTTCGGGTTCGGATATACAGGAATCTAGCGGCGACGGTTTCGGGAAAGGGTAGGGAAGTGGTGGATATGCCTCCACATTTTGCCGCACAGAATCCCGAATGGCTTGGATACCATAAACGTGAGCACTGTAGGATGAGAAAGGATCATCAGCGTCAAGATGCCATCATTCAGGAGGGAGTGATGCTCAGAAAGAAGAACCAATGACTGAAGAACGGAAACTAGAACACTGAGCGGAAGGATGTAATGAAACTGTCAAACAATGGGAACGAACAAAGGGTTGAGAAGAATGACTGTGGGTATACTGTGGCTGGGAGATCTCCGTAGCATGGACTGTTCGGGGTTAGTGAACAGCATTGGGGATGAGCGAGGGACTCGGCAAAGAGAAGAGTAAGGTTTGGTGGAAAGAGAGTTGATTTGCTTGTAATCCGTTCATCCGCTGCTTCGGTGAATGTGTGTGTGTGTGTTCTTGCACTGTCCCGGAGGGAGGTGGACATGCAGATGAGATTGGCGCCCAACAGCCACAGTACACTCCAAAGCTTTTTCCCACAGCCACAACAACAAAGTCACTTTTCCCACCAAGGAGAGAAATACAACTACAGATGATCATGTTTATAGACGAAAAAAGGGGGGAAATACCCCAAATAGCCGTGCAACGAGGGAACAAGGAGAGAATGTGCACGACGTCGTGAAGACGGAAAGTGACCCAAAAGCTTATAGGGTCAAGTAAGCATGCGGAGATGACGAGGACTTACATGTGCTCTACTCGTGCACGGCACGCACTTTTCCACATGGGTGGTTCGACAACCCTGTTATATTGTGGTGGTTGAGGCCTTGTCGGGGGGCGGGCATAACGTGGGAGAACACGAGGATCAAAGTCGTCCTCGATGTCTACATCCTCGTCCTCATCAGCTGGATAGGAGTCAATGAGAGGGGAAGTTGTGGGAAGAAGGTCAGGTTCAAGATAGGGATGCGGCGGGATGTCTGTCGGTTGTTGTGGGGAAGGAGGCGAGGAAGTCGGAAGTTGTACAGGCTGTGATGGAGTAGGGGTCTGTAGGTCCGCAGAAGAAGTACAAATGGCGGCTAATACCTGATCTATGGTATTGGAGATGACATCCGGGTCGGAAGTAGTCTGTGAAGTAGTCGGTGTATTGACTAAATGAAGAGGATGGGATATGATGAGTGTGAAATGGGAGATGATAAGTGAGAGAGAAGGAGAGTACTGACTGTATTCGGTACAGAGTATGAGGGAGTCGGCGGGAAGATCCGCCTTCCATCGCTTTGAGGGATGGCCCTGAGGAGGGGCATCGTCGTCGTCGTCATCATCATCTTGAGAATCCAGAGCCTTGCGCTTGGATGTTAATCGGTACTCTGAGTTGGATGTTGGATCAAGGGGCAGTGTGGGAATGGTAGCTGCAGCGACTGCGACAATATCGTCGAGGCTGTGAGCGATGGAGCGAGGGGTGGTAAAGTCGATATCATTGTGTGGTAATGATGTGGAGGATGAGGATGGGGATGTGCTGGGAGAAGTTCTGGGTATATCGATTTGGATGGGGCGGGAGCATTGACGAGGGTGGTACT